>OVBI01000264.1:0-99420 GCA_900406495.1 Sisymbrium altissimum | reverse complement strand
TGACTTTCAGACAATAATCTCCCTCGCCTAAATCGTTTTTTCTTGTAGTGACATGTTATGACTAACATGTGAAGGATCAAAGTATTTAAGGAACTGTACTATAGTATTAGCATATTATTACTAAATTTATATAATTTATTATTCCTCTAAGTAATAAAGTAATGATACTTTAAATTTGTGAAGTTATAATTACAAATAATGCATTTTGAAATAGATTAGATAAACTGTCAACCAGTAGCTAGTTCAAATGGACCATAAGCTATCAACGGCTGTATTTCTTTTAATCATAGTATTAGAAAGTAATGGCCGTGAAATTTAGACCATATGTTCACTTAGATTTTATCTAAAAGCTTGTTTGAAAATCTGTCATCAAATTTTTAAGATCTTTTGATAAGCTAAGAGATATTTCAATGATAAATAATAAAAAAATTTCAATAAAAACAAATTTCAATAGTTCAAGAGCGGTTCCATGCCTTTCAATACGTAACGAAACACAACAAATTTTGCTTTACTGATCCAATAATTTGAGTATTCTTTTTTTGCATTTCTATAGAAAAAACATACATTGTCTAAAACTAACAATTAGCAAATTTTGAAATACTGACCAGTAATATTGTCAATTGCCACCCTGATAAAAAATCCCGTCGTGCATCTGGACAAACTACCAAAATCAGTGATCGATTCTGTCTCAACTCTCAATAGGTAAGCTTCATAATCTCTCTCTCTCTTGAAAAAGGTTGGAACCATTCGTAACATAGAACATTGAATGCAATAATGACCCTCAAACATATTGGGGCTCCAATCTAAAAAAAATCTCGACCAAGTTCCATACCAATCCCATCCAACTTTAAAAAGCGATCCTTGGCATTTTTTTATATAAAAAATATTTCTCTTGCTAAAGTTACTTGATTTTCCACAAAAAAAAACATTATAAAGATAAATACCATCTATCCCAAGAAAAGAACCTCCTCGCAATTTTTAATATCTAACAGCCACAGGCTATACAGCAAAAACTTCTCCAAAACCTTGTCGTAGATCAAGCTCTTTGTGGGTCTCTCGCATTATCTGTAATACGACGCTATGACATAGAGCATCAAAGCTGATGAGGCCGTCACTATAAGTTCCTGCAATCCGGTATCAACGTTAGCACTGCTGATTTTGTTCTTGTTACAATATCAAAAGCCTGGTTTACGGCTACTTTAGAAACCCGACACTTTTCTATGTTAAATCATGGTCCAGAGATCATTGCAAAACATATCCAACTTCGAAGTTCTCATTTCATGCCTAAAACTTGTGCATCTAGTCTTCATTTCAGTAAATGTACAAACACCGTAATTCCTATAGATGTGACAAGTCAATTATATTACGGATCAAGGGCACTACAACCTAATCAACTAGTATTGTTTGTTGAGGCTTAAGCCAACAATTGACTCAAACCATATTGTGAACAAAATGATCATTTTGTGTGGGACTAAGTTAAGAGATGGGGGTTAGGCAAGAAGACTAACCTGGCTATTGTAAAGTGCTATAGGTATGGAGTTGCCCATGTACTCGATGACATTTAAAACCCCAGTGTAAGCCTGCAAAGCATGATTGTCTAATAGTTAAACGTAGAATATAGTCAAGTAAAAGAAGTTATAAGATATCTATTAACTATACATAATAATCATGAGAATCCAAGAAAAAAATATTTTGACACTGTGACCTGTAGTTATATCACATCACATAAGCCGCTTTCTTTGATAAAGTGAAACTAGTAAGAGCTAGTGCAACATTAAACAGATTTTTTTAAAAAAAAGAAATAAAATCGCGGAGACGTGACAGATTTACATACCAAGGATGCCACAAGTATAGAGCCGAAAACTAATGAAAGAGACCGAAGAAGCCTCTTTCCCATTCTCAATCCCCGTCCATTTTCTACGCCTTCCTCCTGCAGGCAGTGTCAGCATCAATGCTAATCAGGACTAGAAGAGCCACCATGCGTATCGATATTAAACCACAAGGCTTCAAATTTTTTCAAAACTCACGTTATATGTTGGAGATGAAGGTGCTTCAAAGGATTTTAATTTCTCAAAAATTCTGTAAACAAACACAAAAGACATGAACTGCAGCGCTTTGTATTCAACACTACGTTTTATGGCAATCCATGCACTCTGCAAAAAGAGAGAAACAGAAACAGAGAGAGATTCACAAATGATTGTGAGATCCAGATATTTGAAATGTCATAAATGCATAGATGTGTCAAAAACGAGTCAAATTTTCAGCAAGAAACCAGTCATTTAATCCAAAGCATGATGTCCTAAGTTCATATAGGGTACAGATGTTAAAACAGAAAATCGACATTTTCGAAACGAGCAACATAATCCTGAAACCTTATTCTTCTTAAATACTTACAAACACAGCTGATATTGCTAGGTTGATCAGCATGTCATTCTTGGGGGACTTGGAATACCTGTAACAAGATGGATCAATAAATCATGATGATAGCATGCTTTTGAAGGATGAACAATAATAATTTTGAGTAGACATAAAGAATCTCTTACCTTGGACCCCATGGTATTATGGGCTGCTTATCAGCATATTTAATGTCCTTGGAAACCTGAATTATGAGAAATTTTACACAGGATTAAGAAAGGAAGTAAACAGAGTCCAAGACGGCATATGGCAAGAAGGAGGAAAGGGTACATACCTTAAACGAACCGAAAGTCACACCCTTTTTCCTATTCATTAACTGGGAATACATGAGCTTATCATATGCTTTCTCAAGCTATCAAAAAGAAAAATAGAGACGTGTTAACAAGAAACAAAAGAAAACAAAAAACTACCACTTAGAGGACTCCAAAGAAAGAGAAAGGTAACCTACAAGAGCAGCAGTGGCTTCATCACCACTCCTCTGAGCATCTTTAAGTTTTCTTCCGTAAGTTTGCTTGATCTTGTCAAATCCCTCTATAGGGTTAACACCAAGAACCTGAGAAGGTACGCATTCATGGCTTGGGGAGTGCAGAGTGAAGCAATGACTAGTAAAACAAGAGCTTTTCGAGGGCTCTAGAGATCAATCACCTCGTATGGGTTAAAGTCACCATCGGACTGTGGATTTCCAGCCGCAGACGAAGCAGCACGTATCACAATCCTGCTCTGCAACACTCTTCGAGGAAGAAGCCTGAAAAAACATAAAAACATTTTCATTACAGTAAGGGAATGGTCTGGACGGAGTTGAACAGAACAACGGAACTCAGTTAAGTGAAACTGAAAGTTATAAACTTGGTAGCCAACTGTAATAAGCGCCCAGATTAGAAGCCCATCAACAAATCAAGTCGCCCCAAAAGAAAAATCGGAATTCATAGGACAATCCATAAATGAGAAGATAAGGGTTTGTCACTACATCTAAGTAAACAAAACAGACGTTATTGGCTGCTGAATCCTGATGCTAAGCAAGTAGGAGAAACCAAAAGCAAGAAGCGGTAGGAAGAAGTAGCCAAACGATGTTCCTTCAATTTCAAAGCCAACAAGGAAACTACCTGAGCGATTTGGGAGTTGGAAGAGTGATATTGGAGCTCCTGTGGCCAATTTGAGGATGAGGGTAACGAAACGCGTTGGAAATTGCGAAAGCCATGATGGGGGAGGATGGGGCACCGAAGTAGTAGATATCGCGAGAGCCGTAGCAGAGCCAGTAGGGCACAGAAGCAGCAAATAACAAGTGAAAGTTCGGGGACTCAAGAATATTTAGCTATATTTTTAGAAATTTCAGTTTTAACAATAAGTTCGCGTGGCCTAATGGATAAGGCGCTCGCCTCCGGAGCGGGAGATTATGGGTTCGAGTCCCATCGTGAACGATTTTGGGTCTATATGAACTTTGTCTTGTCATCTGGTTATTAGGGAGTGACAATCCAATCACATTCATTTATTTGTTTTTGCCATTTATTGGGTAACGCTTGATGCGTTTGATGATTCTGTGTTATCGACGGTAAATGGGCTTTGATCCCTTTGCGAGTACTTGGGCCAGCTTTCTTCTTCTTTTCGCTCAAAATCTTGTTATTTCAGTTGGGCTTTGCTTCATTCTGGCCCAGTTTCACTTCTCACTTGTGCCCATTTATCGAAGATGTTATGTTTGCATTGGTGTGTTCTTACTTTTTTTGAAGATAATGGAGCTATCTATAAAGCTTAGTTTGCAAGTTTACTTTACGTGTGATTTGTTGTGTGTAGTATTTGAATGCGTTTGAGATTTTTTGTGTTTGTTTGCTTTTGCTTGTTACGAAATGGATTCTGACTCCTTTCTGCCACATCCAAAGACGTGTCTCACACTAAAAATTCTTATGCAATGTTTCGAGAGAAAAAAACAAAATTTTAATCATCTTTATTTTTACAAGTTTGTATCTCTTTATTTAACAACAATATTTACACATGTATACGTGAATGATGTGGAAAACAATAGTAAACAGAATTTTTTTAAAAAAATTGAAAGGATATAGATAGATCCATATCTAGGTTAAGATAACTAGAGAGAAGAAGCGAGGGGGTGATACATACCTAAAACCATAACGAGCAAAGGATAACACCACAACTAATTAACTATCGAATAACCAAAGAACATGGCTTTAGTTACGAACTCAAGAGAGTAATAGAGTAATATACAAGAATGTATGTATGTAAGAGCCGGTCATGTGGCGGGTAATACGTATAAGAGTCAAAACCATACTTATGTCCAAATAGAACAAAATTAAACTCATAAATTAACCTAGGGGAAACAAGCAAATATGAATGACGATTATAAGCAAGTTTTCTGCCGTTATTCATTTTTCTCTATATACGTGATTATCAAATCTAAATTTTGGAAATATATATATAAAAACATAGGTCGAACGTCATTTATAATATGAAAGGTTAGTTTTACCAAAAAGTATCAAAAGCCGTATAAACGGTTTAATGCTACCCGTCTTACATTTAAGTTACTAAATGAAAATTATCCATTCATTTAACTGAAAATAAAATTAGATAAAACTTAAATGCAAAATATTAGAGTACCGTAAAATAAATATTTTTTCAAAGAACAATTCAAATCTTGAATATATGAAGGATAGTTATTTTCTGGTCAAACATATTGTTAGAATGTAATAAGTGATTGATATTTCAGAGTATGAATATATTGTTAAAAACCTCCTCCGAGTAACATCTAAAGAAACAAAAACAAAATGGATTTGCAAATAGTATACAAGGAAAACATATCCACAATATAAATAGACCTCAGATAGTATTTAAGATTAAATAAATTTAAAAAAAAAATGAAAAGTTAAAAAGAAAAATCGTATCTGATGGAGAGAAAAACATGTAGGCATCAAAGCGAATATTCCTTAGGAATTTGGGCTATAAAGAAAAGTAGAGCCGACCAAGAGGGCTCCTCTTTCTTCTTAACACATAACACAGACTTAACACAACACAACAACAACCACCAAAAATCAAGTACTATGACTTGCAGCCAAACACTCGGAAACAACAACAACAACAACAAGTACCAGATCTGCGAAGAGATCGGTCGTGGACGCTTCGGCACCGTCACTCGCGTCTATGCTCCGGCCACTGGTGATTTCTACGCCTGCAAAACAATCGAAAAGAGCTCTCTCACCGACGATCTCGACCGCGCGTGCATCGACAACGAGCCGAAGCTCATGGCGCTCTTGTCCTGTCACCCTAACCTCGTCCAAATCCACGACCTGGTCGACACTGATTCCACTCTGTCCATCTACATGGAATTAGTCGACCCCTCCGTCTCGATCTACGACCGCCTGGTTTCTTCCGGGACCTTCTCCGAGTCGCAGACGGCGTCGTTCGCTAAACAGATTCTCCAGGGGATTTCGCATTGCCACCGATACGGCGTCGTTCACAGGGACATCAAGCCCGAGAACGTTCTCGTTGATCTACGAAATGATACGGTCAAGATCTGCGATTTCGGGTCTGGGGTCTGGCTAGCTGAAGGCGAGACCACCGAAGGCGTCGTGGGCACGCCGTACTACGTGGCCCCGGAGGTTCTGATGGGTTATTCGTACGGAGAGAAGGTCGATCTCTGGAGTGCCGGAGTCGTTCTGTACACGATGCTCGCCGGAGCCCCGCCGTTTTACGGGGAGACGGCGGAGGAGATATTCGAAGCTGTGCTCAGAGGAAACCTGAGGTTCCCGCCAAAGGTGTTCAGGGGAGTTTCGTCGATGGCTAAAGATTTCTTGAGGAAGTTGATATGCAAGGATGCTTCTAGAAGACTCTCTGCCGAACAAGCTCTCCGTAAGTTCACATTCCTTTTTTCAAACTCGACATAGAAAGCTGAGATTTGGATTCTTTTCATCCATATCCCGAACTTCTTGTCATTTGATCCCGATTTTCAGTACATTTGATCCACTTCCTAAATAAAAAAGTCAATTTTGTTTTTAGTTTGTGTTTTTTTTATTATTATCAAGTAAATAATTTTGTCATTTTTTATTTATTATTATTGTAGGGCACCCATGGATTCAAAGAGCAGGAGAAGCAGAGGAGAGATTCATCTAGAAGACATAAAAAATAAGTGTTTGGAGGAGAGATTCGGATCTACTAATATAAATAAATATGTGAAAAGAGTGGAGAATGAAATAAAGTAATCAACAGTAGTGCTTATCGGCTATCGCTTTCTTTTGGTCTAACAGGTGTGTGAGAGTGTGTCGGCATGTAAATTTGGGGGTGAGGTTTGGCTTTGTAAATTCCGCCTACCCACAAGACTCTTCTGGAAGAACGCATATATTAAAAAAAAAAGGAGCTAAATAAAAGAGGCTGGTGCCACGCGGCTGGCTTCTTCCGAGTGTTTGGCGATGAGTTTTTTTTTTGTGTTTGGTTTTCTTTTCCTTTTTTTTTGTGAATTTTTGGCTTTAAGAGTTTCCTTGCTGATGGTAAGTCTTTAGTGTAGACCGTAGTGTAGAGGATAACGATCTTTTCCGCCTTTTACGGGTTTTTTTTTCCTTGTGGGGTGTGTAAAAGGATGAGAGAAAGTTGTACTCTTTCTTTATTTTTGTTTTGCTTTATCAATAAAATAAGTTCAACTATGTTCTGTTTTTTGTTTTGAATACTTCTTTTATCCAAACTTGACACATACGATACGATGGTAATTAAGAGAGACGATAATTAAATTACCTTGAGCTATGCAAAGAAACTATATCGCTCTGTTTTATTTGATGATTATCTACTCTTTATATATCTTGTTCTACAGATTTGACGGATGGATTTAAACTACACCTAACCAAAACAGATTATACTATGATTGTTCTCTTATTGACATGGCATGTTTTCTCTAGATTTAACTAACGCAGCCCCAAACTTTTTCAATAAGACTCCACCGATTTTAAAGTGTGTGCCCACTTTTATTCTTAAAAAAAGAAGGAAAACAAAAACAAAAAGGTAGAACCACTTTTTCACTCACTCACGTCTCTGATGTACATAAAGATGTACGGTAACCTAATAATTCTAATCTCATTTCTAAAGCATTTTCGTCCTAACATGTGCAACGTGTAGACTAAAAGCAAAGTCCAAGCGTTCAAACATCTCTACATTTATTCTTTGTCTGGCCCAGATATATATCGGAGGATCTTTACAATTCAAAAACCCACAAGGTTAACATGAATTTTGATTTTAGCATATTATCTAGCATATTCTTTCAAAAATTTAATTAACTCCGATGAAGATTCCAATCTCCATTAAGATATTCCCGCGTAAGCATATGCCTTGGATCAAACCTCTAATTATTCCTTCTCGAAGAGGTTTGACGTGACTTGTGGATCTTCCGACTCAGTGGTAGATACTACAGTTTGATTATCAATTTAAACATTGTGATCATCTCTATTTTTTATTCCTGTACTTCCATTTCTTAAATTAATGTGAACGCATAAACGACGCATATTGAAGGGAATACGATACTAAAAGAATAAAATTATATCAAATAACTAACCATAATTTGGCAGTGTGCTGCATACTGCGTGATACTTCGCATGCCCTATGACATGGTAGCATGCAAGATCAGCCCAATACACTTTATAAATCACTAACTCCGATTAAAATAACTAACCAAACAATATATCTCAATTAAATAAAGCTCATTCACAGCGACTGTGGCGTTGTTGTAAGTTGTAACTGAAAACCGTATGTCACGTTCACGTAATTGCGTGGCATTTTTCTAATGGAGTTAAATATATTGGAGTCTAGCAAAGAATCCACTAAAGGATTATTTATTTATTTTTGGTTGAAGCTTGCATAAGAAGCGGAATCTTTCGATAAAAGGACTCTTTTGAATTGCATTAACACAGTGAAACAGAACAACTTTAAGAAAATATATCAAATCAAATAAATAAAAACGAAATAAAACAAAATTTGGCGCTGGAAAGAAAAACGCAACTTGATAGAAGTCGAGAAGACAACACAACACTCTGGACCTACCCATGTGGTACGGCTAGCTTAGTGGATAAATATCTCATGGATGACTCTTGAGGTGTTATTATGGGTAATGAATAGACCCACAGTTTGTGGCGACTCGTATTTAAATACACGTTAATACGACTACTTTGACCGACTACGATATACAGTAGTTGTTTTCATATTAATTAATTGTTAGATCCAAAGTTTGAATTAATTAGGACCTTAGGAAGTCATTTGTATGATTGAATTAGATTAAAAAAACCATCCTTTAAAAAAAATCGTCAAAACCTTCGGTCCAAAGAAACGGTTACACTTAAAATTTCGAAGCTATGATAATTCAAAACTCAAAACACAAACATAGCCACCTGAGTTTAGCAGAACATTGGCGAAATATTTTGCCATTTGCTAAAATCACTCGAACGCTCAAGCTAAAAAGATACTTGGAATATATAACATACTATCAAATATAGACAGGATAAGTACTAATAACAGGCTTTCTAGTTCGGTTACAATGCAAAAAAGAAGAAGAGTAAATGTGATTCAAGAAGGAAACTAATCCGACAAATACCATGAAAGAAGAGATAAACTAACTTAAACTATTGAAACCTAACCTAACTTCTCGTCAAACCTGTCAGAGTCTTATAAGAAACCCAACATTTTAACAAATTTCGGAGAAACAAATATTAGTATATCACTTGAAAACAAATGATATACGAGTCCCACAAATAATTTGTGCCGTTGTGGAATTGTCTTTTGGAGACGCGTCAAAGCCAAATGCAAAGCTAGAACCGGGACCCATTAATGACTGGTGATCAGCAGTTTGACAGATCACGTCATGTGGTCGACGGAAAAATCAACTACGTGGTGGTTGATAAGCTATCTTTTTTAAGTATCTTCCTTTGGATAGTAGCAATCGCGTATAATATATATTTTTCCTTTGTCTACAATTGCCGAGAAATGTTCACACAATATAATAGCCCCAGAAGTCAGAACAGAAAAAAAGCAATCACGTGGTGCATAAACTATCACGCAGTAACCATGTACTCAACAAGAAAAACAAAGGAAAAAGACCCATAAATAACTAACTCGTTTTGACCAAAACAAAAGAAAATAACTAACTCGTATGGTCGTTGAATACTCATTCCATGGATTAAAATTTGTTCACGGATTCTGATTTTAGCTAGATAATATATATATATATATATTTTTTTTTTATAACTGGGACATCTTTTAAAAATATATTTTATTTTATTTTATTCATCTCTGCACATATTAATTGTATTGCATGTATCAATCAAAATCAAGTAAAATCGATCTAAGCAACTCGTTTTAGTCATTTTAATAATAAAAGCAGGTATATATTCTATAAATAATCAAAAAAAATTTCATGTTTAGGCCGACCAAAGATTATTAGGTCGCAACCTTACTGCAAAAGGTCCTTTTTTCTGGGTTCAACTAAATCAACAAATTTAAAGCTTTAAAATTCTTAGATCTTATTTTAAGGGATTCATTTTTGCGTGAAATCATTTTTTTTTTTTTTTTTTTGAGATTTGGTTATCTATCAGACTAACACTAGCATAAAGAGAGGGGCGTGCCGCGTGCATGAGCCTTTAATTTGGTGAATCATATTAACTTTAGGATTTATTTAAGATTAATTTGACATCTTTTTACTTCATACCACACCGTTTAATTTAAAAGTTCAGCAAGCTTCATGCCCTAATAAAAAGATACACTATCTTAGCATAAGCAAGATTATTGTTTGATTGGAAACATATATATTTGAAAAAAGAGAGGTTAATATCATTTTATTTTGTCAGTAGGCAGATGAGAAAGATAAAATAATTTCGTCTGGAAATTAAGGAATGGAATATGTATGTAAAAACTAAGAGCACATGGAAGATTTCCCCCCTTTTTTCATGGGTAGGGAAAACATTTTCATTATGGACTCAATGATATCACATCAACCGTTTGTTATTCATTATAGAGAAACTAAGACATCATTTAAAAGTTCAGACATTGTGTTTTGAAAACTTCGGTTTACCGCCGAATTAAAACTTTAGCTGTATTTTTACAAAGTTCGCTGTAAGCCTGTAACAAAGATGACATGCAATCATTGATTTCAGTTTCACAGATTAACAAAAACAAATTGCAGACTATATATGAAAAGTTACGTATATTCCTCCTTTCTCAATAAATATGTTAATGTTAATGTTTTTCTTAATCCAATGAATTGTTACCTCTAATCCAAACTTTACAATTTCCTCATATATATAATTTGATTGATAAGCATCAGCAGCAGCTCGCTTCCACCGAAATTTTGACTATATGAAGAAGATGGAGTCGTCCGCAGACGAAGGAATCAGATGGAATTATATCTTCTTAATTAATAAATTGGTTAACTTGTCGACAAGTAAGGATTAAACCTGAACCTTTTAATTCTTATTTTCTATAGTTCCTATTTCAATGAATAAATACCTCTATTCCTTTCCAGTTTCCACATATAATTCGACGCCGCTCGCATCTGTCGAAATGTAATTATTTCATCTTCTTAATTAATATTGTTTAGGGGTTGATCGTATTGGAATTTTATCCATGTTTACGATTTTGTTTTGTTGGAGATGACACCCTTGTCACAAAAATTAACCTTAGTTCGCAAGGCACGCGTAGCTTACAAGTAAAAGAAATCGCAAACCTTAAACTTGATTGTTTTCTAATGGCTATATTAGCTAGCATTTCAAATTCCCCCGAGGGTATTCCAGCAAGAGGAACTCGTCGATATGGCATGGCGCACTACAACTGCGAAGGCAAAATTGGGAATGGTTTTTATCCACATTGTACTTTGGTCAAGCTTTATGCCAAGCTGGGGCTTCATCGTTATAGTTTGGTGCTTTTAATTGACATGCTGCATATATATATATACCCTACATTATATACATTCTCAATTCCTTTCTTTTATCTGTTTTAGGCGACAAACTTCCAGCTCGATAGCTTAAAGAGTTTCAACAAGAGTACTAATCTCCGTGCTTCCTCCTACTTTATAACATTGGCTGCATAAAGCTATGGATCTCAAGAATTGTTATCAACAAGTAACAGAGATGACTTCACCAAATAATAGCAGACTACTGGTAATGAGAAGTTGCGTGGAGAACAAATCGATAGTAAGCAGATTGCTTCATAAAAAACTTAACATCTATGTTCCATGAAATGAAAGAACCTCTACTTTTGTTAGCCGACTTTGGTATAGAAAACCGTACCTCTACAGGTTGATAACAATTTACGTCTTTGATTCTAGCGGATGCCTCACGCAAACAAGATCGTCCAGTTTATTTCCATCCATCTTGTACAGTGATACGCCTTGCATTTGTATATAGTGATCCCTAGCTTCTTTTCTTAAGCTCTCAAACGGCATCACTTCCCATTTCTTGTAATTTGACTTCTTCCGGATCTCACTCATGTCCGGAGATCCCGACACGGGTCCTTTTGAAGGGTCTGCGTCGCCCCACACCTTGCAATTACCGAATTGTCCTAACCCATCCCTCTTCAAACTAGTTGGCTGTTGGCTCCTTCGTAGGCGTAAGGCGGCTGCGTGAGCTCGGCTTATCATTTGACGACTTGGCACGCTCGACCAGTCTTCCTTTCTCTGGGACCTCATGGGAGAATGGATCCGGATTACCTGCCAAGCAATGGTTTCTTCAGAAAGACCACAAAGGCTTAACCTTTAGAAAGAAATAGAAACAAAGGTTTTGGCAAGTTATCTGTACACCAAGACACTCTAGAAGTTGGTAGTATGCCCTTCCTTGAAGTGGGTTATGCCCTTGCCTTGGCGTGGAAAAGTAACGCGTCCTACATTGATGATAATAAAGATACAAAGTGAGGAAACATGAAGGTTTATTTCTGGAATGGTACTCGACCTTTCCAGATTACCAAGGAAGTCTATTATCAGATTGGAAGTATTCGATCTCCTAAAAGAGCTTTGGAAATGAGAGAGACAGCGAAGAGATATTAAAATACTTGCCACTCTGTGTATCCAGGATCGACGGTGAAACCATATATGTCGACGATATCGCACATGGACAATGCTAGTTCGATGGATTTCATCCCTGTTCCTTTGGCACCTCTGCGTAGGACAATTCCTTGGAAAAGATAAACAGGGTTTGGTATAGTCTGTACAAGATAAATACAAAACCGCGTAAGAAAATCATGTACCCATGTAAAGAGGCTGCAAGGATTCAGCATACAGTCTCTTCAATTTGTATTGAAGGGCCTTTGTTACAAACGTCCAAAGTGGAAACTGTAGAAACGAACACAAGTCATGATGGGTGGAAAAAAAACCATACCTTTATCATTTCGTTGAAGTCTCGGTGGGTCACACTTTTGATTATAAGAACCTCATTGTCTGCAGTCAATGACGGTTACAGAAGGTTACATCACAAGGGCAGAGCTACAACGAGTGCTTGAATCACAAGATGCAGATTAGATCTATATAAAATATGAGTACTGACCAGACCCATTGAGAATCTCTATCATTTTACGAGCCGCACCACGAACAACTAATCGGAAATCCCTTTTCAATCCTACGTACTTGGCATACTTCTGCAATCATATAAAACGTGAATATAAGCAATGCCAGCAACAAAACAATCAACAATTCAAGACCACGTGGAAACAACAACCGGTAAACTCAGTGAAATCACAAATTAAAATGTTAGACACATTACCTTATTGACAGGAGCTTCATTATCTCGAAATACAGCATCATGACTGTCAATCTCTTCTCCGAACTCAGTTTTTAACAGATCTCCGGAATTTCCAACGACAGCGCATTTATGAAACTGTCGCGGGTGGAAAGGAGGCTTCGCTGGAAGGATCACATTAAGATGCTCCTCACACAATGTACGATTGTAACACTTATCAGCTCCCCTGAAACCGGAAAGACAAAAAAAAAAACTCAACAGGAAAGAACAAATGACAGAAGAAAGCAATTAGACAGGACGTTTGGGATCATACAGCTGTGCAATTCTCATAGCTGCATAGTCCAACCATCCATCAGGGCGTACATCGAGGTATTCTCTTGTCAATACAGTAGTCATATTGCGGTACTGCATAACTCAGAAACATAAGAATCCTGAGAAGAAAATCTTAAGCAGAGAAGGAAAAAAAGAAGCACGAACCTGCTCCCATAAGAGAATTGCCTCGCAAACATTATACTTGAACTCGAGTGGTTCAAAAACTTTAAACTGTTTATTGTACTGTCATTGAAAGATAAGAGAATGAGAGCTTGATCACTAGAATCTAAAAGAAACGAGACAAAGCGTACACATACCCAAGTGCTGTTGGTGCCTTGAGGGAACTTGAGGATCAAATTGCAGTGATCAGTAATATGGGCAGATAGTCCAAGACCTCTGTCCGCCTGCATAAACACACAATCGTTATACACATGCGAGCTTCCAAACGAAACTATTTCATCAGAATCGCATAACCTAAGGTTCTTCCAACACAAGAATCAGGACTTAAAGTGTGGCACCGATCTAAATCCAAATGAGGAATCCATAACGAAATCTGGTAGAGTAAAATCAAACAATGAGGAAGAGAAAGTGGTAATGGAGTAAAGAGAAGAGACAAACCACGCACTGTTGAACGCTCGACTGAAACTCTGACAAGATCTGAATATCTTCCGGCTGAACAATGTTTAGTTTACTATGAGTATCATCTGCGAGATGAAGAATCAAATTAGTTATTATGAGAGGCAAGTGTGTAAGAGTGGAGACAAGGATAAGGGAGAGGTGTGTGCCTGCGAAGAAGGAAGATTGGATGGTGAAAAGGAGAACGGAGAAAACTGCCACCGCGCATAGAAGTTGGAGGATCGTCAGTTTGCGGCCACCTTGCTGAGATCTCATTCTTCTTCTACCATGAAAGAGCGCACGGAGGTGTGATTGACAAAGACACAACAACTGATGACTCGCCGGGGTCTATCGGTACGACGCCGTAGCAATTAGCAAGATCTGGACTTCTCTTAATTAAAGTAGGAACATAATAGGGCCCCAACATAATATCATAACTAAAAAAATTGCAAGGCGAGTCTTATACAATTATAAAAAAAAAAGAAATTATACATTTTGGATGTTGTGAAAAAACAACTATAAAATTATTTAAAAAATTAATTCAATTATGCTTTTTGGATTGATGTTGTTAAATCATATTTATATAACTCAACTAAATACTTCTACAGAGTAATGTCACTCAGAATTGAAAAATAAGTGTACAATCATAATCCAAAGTCAAAGCTAAGTTATAAAATCCACACATTTAAAAGACTTGTTTTAATATGACTACATAAGTTATATCAAAGAAAATTTTGTTTTGGCATGACTAAATATATATCATCAAACGTTTATATCTTTACTTATACAAACAAGAGCAATCCATCTTAGGTCGAGGAAAAAAGCAGTCGTTGAGCAATATTTTGCTCTTTCTCCATGAAAGGATGATCATTGATGGTACGATCATTTTCACAGATTTGTTGGCCACTCATGAACGAGCTCTCTCTTCCTTCCATCGTTTCAGAATGTATGATGACAGTCGAGCTTCCAAATCCTCTTATCCGACCAATGCTTTGCTTGCGGTTTCTTTCTCTCTCATCCTTGAGAAACACGTCATTTTCAAGCAATCTTAGTACCTTTTTGGCTATGTTTCGAACATTTTGACCACGATCGAACCCGTTCTCATCAATCCATTCAATCTTTATTGCACCTTCAATAATTTCTCTCTCACGTTGAAACTCGTTGAATATACTTAGTGGTCCGTTGACTAACAAGTGGTTCAACATTGTCAAGGTGTTGTACAAGCCGCGCCATTCCCTTCTATCAAACATTAACACTCTGAAAAACGTAATGGCACGATTATATACATTTGACATGGTAACTATAGAATCTTATGAATTACTATATTCTGCNCCCCTTTTTTTTTTTTTTTTTTTTTGTTGCATAGTTTTGTATTGATGGATTAATAAGGGGGAAAAATCGAAACTAATGGTAGTTATATTATAAATATTTTTCAGTAAACTTCTACAACTTTTTGTTCAACACTTCTACAACCTTTAAAAGGCCTAAATGAGATAATGGAAAAAAAAAACTAAATCCTTGATAAAATCATTAAATCTCTAAATTAAACAAGAAAATAAAAGAATTAAAACAAGAAAATAAAAGAAATACCAATCATGACACACATATATATATATATATATATGTGTGTGTTTTTAGTTGGTTTAGAGGAAAACTATGTAATAAATATATATGACCATGTTAGAAATAACGAGTATTTACGAAGTTTATGATACGATAATTGAATTTTGTTAACAAATTGCTTAGATGTATATAAAAACGTCAACGTCATTTCTTAGGTTGCTCTACGTACTTGAGTGCGTGGAATATTTGTTTTGTTTGAATCAACATAGAAATAACCTTTGACGTAGAATCTTTACGATTCTTTGGAACTGATCGACCTCAAAAGAAGCTCTTGTTATGATTGCCATGGAGCGTGCGTCGATTGACGAGAGCGCACTGCCCGTGATTTCTTCTGTCAGCCTTCAAAATGAACAAATCCGAAGCGGTGAACTCAAAATCGATTAATATATACGTTTACATAAAATAAATTCTTACAGCTCTTCTTCAGTAACATCAGTTACAGCGAGACGAGCAGTCTTGATCTTCTCCTTGATGAAGAAAGAAGCTTGCTTCTTCAATTCATGGAACACCGGATTTTGCATAAGCTTAGACATCTTTTCTTTATGCTCTATCAACAAACTGGGAGGATCAGTATATATATGCTGCCTTCAATCTACATCCAAGTACCTTATCAGAATTGCAGTACGTAAGAAGAAGAACAACTCCACTATACCTAGAACAAAGCCCTCACCTACTCTTTGAACGTCAACGTTATAAATAGTAAAAAAATGGAGAGAGCAAGAGGAGGAGACAAGAAACGGAGATTGATCGAGATGCTTTCATCTTCTAGTCTTTTAATATGGCCTTCTTTTAATTTATCTTCAATATTATCATGTCATCTCTTAACTAGTATTTCTTTTATCATAAGCATATCTTATTACAAAGTCTGCTTTATGCGTCAAAATGCAAGTCCAAGTCTCAAATCAACAATCATGTGTCGACACGTGGTTAATTAGTTTATTTTCCTTTTATCTGGAAGCACCTAGATGTGTAGTAGATAAATGATTAGAAATTAACCCCTATATAACGGAACCGGTTTAGCATATATGGTTTATACATGGAACCATGAATGTAGGACAAAAGGGTTTGTGTTGATGTGACGACAGAGGTGGTTATGTGATGTTTGGATTCAGTATCATTCGAGTGTATATGAATAACGATAAATGATACAGCCTGTAGCAATGTTGTTTGGGGAATTTGAATCGATCCGAAACGAGAGGAAAGAGATGTAAATTAAATGTCATTCATTAGAATTCGGCCGAAATCATAATGGCGTGGGTCTGTTAGCCCAAAAAGCCCACACGAGGAAAGCTGAAAGACGGAGTTAAAGTTTCTTCCCCTTTTCTGAATTGTTTGATTGATTCAAAGGAAGGAAGGAAGGAAGGGGATAAAACCAAACAAACAAAAAAGAAAAGGAAAGAAAGAAAGAAAGAAAGGCGTCCACTTTCTCTCTCTCTATCGTTTGCTGTGAAATTCAAATTAGAAAGAGAATTCGAAAATCAGAGCTCCAAAATCGGCGTTGATTAGCAGCGACTTAAAGCGAAACTTTACCCCGATTTAACGATATCTATTCCCCGTGAGTGAGTCAAAGGGAGGGGACAGNGGGGGGGGGGGGGGGGGGGGGACAAGACAAATCATTTGTTGAGGGAAAATGACAAGTAAAAGAGAAGAAGAGCGGAACGAGAAGATCATTCGTGGTCTCATGAAGCTTCCACCGAATCGTCGTTGTATCAACTGCAATAGCCTTGTAAATATTTATAACTCTTCCCTTTGTATTTTTGTCACCTCAAAAGGCCTAATTGCTTCTGTCAAGTGTATCCTTTTGTTTTGTTTCTTCTCTCTAACTGATGGGTTTCGCTGTTAGTCTTTGACTTGAGCTGCTTAGGTTTTCTTTCATGTTTTTGATGGCTTTCGTTTGGAATAGCTAAAGCTTTTTTCTTTTTCTTTTTTTGGATTTAGTTTCTCTTTTGGGTATATAGTAAGACTTTTGCAAATTGGTTGGTGCAGGGTCCTCAATATGTTTGCACCACTTTCTGGACCTTCGTTTGCATGCCTTGTAGCGGCATTCAGTCAGTACCTCCTTCCTCCTCTTTTTTCCTTTGTTTTTTTTCACTAAGATTGATTTATTCTTTCCAAGTTATCTATCTCTTACTATACTTGCTTTGCAACTATTCCACGCATCTCTCTCTCTTCCTTCTTATCTCTGCACATCTTACCCTGGATTCTTTCTTTGTTTTATTGTTAACATTTTACAGCAATGAGATCACCTTTTTGTTCTTGTCATTATATATAGTTCTTCGTTGATATTACTTTGCGTGCTGACGCTTTCCCATGTTCATCTTTCATCTGTACGCTGCATACTTCAAATTTAGGTTTCCTTTTTGTATCCGATAATGGTTATCTCACGATTGATCTTTTCTGTTTTATTTTTATACCCTACAGTCGTGAATTCACTCATCGTGTGAAGTCTGTATCAATGTCAAAGTTTACTTCTCAAGAAGTTGAAGTACTTCAGAATGGTGGTAATCAGGTAGTATTGATGCTAACGTTCCAATTTTTAATTCTTTTTTTTTGTCTGGAGATCGATGTTTCTCTTTAGCTTATCATATTTTCCTATTTTCAGCGTGCCCGAGAAACATATTTGAAAAACTGGGACCATCAACGGCAGAGACTTCCGGACAACAGGTTTAAATAATTACTTTTACTTGTTCCTGTTCATGATTGAGCATCGAGAAACATAGTTTTTCATTTCTTCAAAATATATCATCTGTTTAAAATCCATCATATCGTGTTTTTGTCGTTTATTTGGCAGTAACGCTGATAGAGTTCGCGAATTTATTAAAAATGTGTATGTGCAAAAGAAATATGCAGGAGCAAGTCTTGCCGACAAGCCTCCAAATGATAATCAGGCAAGATAATCTAGTTTCTTATATGGCATCTTGCTAAGTTCAAACATAGGTTGCTTCATTTTCTAGGATAAGATCTTATAGTCCGAAATGGAAATAATTTGCAAAATGTATCCGAATATTTACATGAAATTTCAGTCTATTGCTAGCACTTGTTTTTTTGTTAGATAAAATTTTAATACTTGGAAGTTTGTGATCTTACAATATTGTGGATATTGTAATTATCAATTTGGCTCTCATATAGGTCTGACAAATTCTGATACTTATTTTTTCTTTTGAGTTACTCTTGATTCAACCATGAGCATGCATGCATCGAACATATATTTATTTTTTCTTTTCCTGTAATGCAATTGACAGAACCATGGAAGTACTGAAGATATGACTCGAAGGGCCAACTCGTATCATTCTTACTCCCAAAGCCCTCCTTACGACTATCAGTATGAAGAGCGCCGCTACGGAAAAATACCCTTGGGATTTACGGGCAAGTCTGCTTCAGTAAAAGGTCTTCATTCAAAAGCTTCTAGTTTTGTATACAGCCCTGGACGTTTTAGTGATCATACGCTTGAAGACCAATTCGCAAATGAAGGATCTGCTCCAAGGGCTTCAGATTTTTCTGTGTCAAGTGGAGGAGATACTTTCAGGTCTGAGATACAGTCCCCAAATTTCCAGCAAGAAGGTGGATTTCGTAGTCCTCAGTTTCAGCATTCAAATGAAAACTTATTTCCAGGCAGGCAACATCAGGTAAAGAATAACCCACCTCCTCTAAAAGGCTTCTTTGTCTCTGGCTAAGACTTATTTTGCTGCAATTGAAAATCATCCCCCTGATGGAAAATATGAGTTTCCTGATGTTCCAACTTCTCAATCTTTCTTTTGTGGAATTCAATTTCCTCATTCAGAGAACTACGTCTTCTGGGAGTGTCAGATCAGTTGATAGTAATACCATGTCTATCAAGTCATATACTTCGAGTGGTTTAGGGGAAGGCGTATCTGAAAATGGTCAACATATAGGAAGCCAACAAAATAAAACATCTACTCCTGTTCCTTCAGTAGCAGAGTCTACAAAGGCTCCTATTGATTTGTTTCAATTACCAGGAGCGCCTATGGCTCAATCAGTTAATACATTTCAACCTTCAATTGGAGCCGGATCCCCACCAGTGAATTTTCATCAACCTCCACAGACATACTCATCCACCCCGACAGATTTGTTTGCTGGAAATTTGGGTCAGCAACCGACTTCAAGAGCATCAGACTTGTCTGCGCCTAAGAACGAAGGATGGGCTTCTTTTGACAATCCCATACCTGCTGCAAAATCTACAAACATTATCTCCTCCTCTGGAGTTCCTGAGTTGGAAGTGAAAAATGAAGGAATCCCGCAGCCTAGCGCAAGCATGCAATGGCCACCTTATCCATCAGCCGTGGAGCAGCATGCTTTGTCGATATCAAGTCCGTGGCAGGATGATCTCTCAGAGGTTCTAAAAAATGTAGCCGATAACCCGGTTAGTCTTTACTCTTTATTCTGTTTTCTTAGTAAACGATTCGGTTAGCATGAGTCAATTGAAAATGCTTCCATGTGTCATATGAGCATATTTCAATTTAGACGTTGGGATGGGTACTTCTTTGATGATCTAGTTCATCTTGGGCTGAGCGAAGTAGCTGGCCTCATGTTGTATTAATGTTGTTGGGCAAGCTGTAAACTGACAAATTTAATAATGTAATTACTTGTGTCTGAAATAACGTCATGATTCCACAATCAAAGATTAGCATTCATACAAGGCATATGATGAACTAACTCCTACTTGACCTGTTTTGAGCAGCCCTGGGATGCTTTTCCCGACTCTACGGAGGCCAATCCTTTGGACAACGCTAAGGATTTTCACCAACATATAGCAAGTACTTCGCAAGCTGACTTTGGTCAAGACCATTTGGAACCACAAATTGTAGAGGTTGTTGCATCTTCTCTTATCAAGCCAGAGTATTCTGGATGAATCTCTCAATTGATTTCTCTCTGATGATGTCACGTCACAGGAGTTAAGCAATGATGGCACCCAAACAGACACAATACCTGCTGGCTCTTCTGGTTTTGGCTTTCCAGGGAATATAGTCATGGCACCAGCATACTCCCCTTATATGGTTCCACTTTTGCTTTGCAGTTCTCTTAGATGCTTATCAATCACCCTTCTATAAACTTGCTTATCAGTTATTTTGTGTATGATCGATTTAAAATCTTCATTTGCAGGAAGAATCTTGGCAGCCTGTAAATAATCAAAAGTCAGCTAATCCGTTTGATCTCCCTTATGATTCCGAGTTCGACACAAATGACATGGTATGTTTTTTTAATTTACCAGAACCTAGGCATGAATTCTAGAGAACCCCCGATTCTCCCGAGCTCAGTACCTATCCAAAAGACTTGACTACCCCATCTGTTTTTTTGTCCCGAGTATATAAACCATCTGAGCTGCTGAGCTGGCAGCAATTTTACACATGACTCGACTTATAGACTGACTAAACTCTCTTGTTTCTTCATATGCATTCACCTTACGGCGCATAAGAAATATATGCTCTGTTTGGGCTAAACCCTCTTATTTTCTCATTCTATTTTCGATTCTGCAATTTGTCTGATATGTTTAATGTAAAATTTTCTTGAATGTTGAATTATGCCTCATTTTTAAGAATAGCCTCGTAACAAAGTTCATCCGACGGTCATCTTAGCTTAGAGTTTCGTAAGCATAATTGCGAAGTGTCTATGGCATTCATGGTTCATTTGAGAAACCACAATATATATTAGGGAAAATGGCCTACATTCCTGTGTGTATTTCTGAATCTATCACTTTCCGCATTTACAATTCTATGATTGACGACTTTGTTGTGGCTGTATTTAATGCCAGTTCCTGGACATGAGTTCTTTACAAGGGGCACTGCCCGATATCGAGACACCACCAACCTTCCTTAATGGTGTTTCACAACCATGGCTCGCTGCAGATTCTGTACCCTCCTACCTACCTGCTCCAGCAGGCGCACAAGGTAAAAAATTAATTACGTGCTATGAAAATATACTCCTTTCTGTTTATCAGAGCCCTGCAAGAAACCATAGTGCATGAAGTATCAATAGACCAGCGAGTATTCTCCATGTTCATCCCCTTGGGAGTATAGTCATAAGCAAATTGCTTCTATCACATCAAGTTTGGGTTGAATATACTCCCACGGGGGAAAAAAGAAAACATTTATAATTGTGCAGGCTGCATATATCTTCGAGTTTCACCCTGGTAGGTTATTTAATTTCTTGAGAAACTGATGCAGGTGGCTTACCATGCATGGCAGGGAAAGTATCAGCGTCCCAACTACAGTAAGTCTCACAAATTGATAATGTTATCTTTAATTTTATTATGTTATTGGGTGTAAGAGTTGTAAGACTCTGCATTGAGTGAAGAAGAATCGAAGAAGTGCTTTGTTGGATAATGTGATGGATGTTTTCGTTACATGTTTGAATGTATAGTGAGAACATAGTGAGAATTTTTATATTTTGGATATGTGGGGCAGCTTATACTTTGTCTTATTGCCTAACATGGATGTAGGAGTTCAGCAGCACAAGGCCATGTTGCATCTACTGGAGGAAATCCATTTGCTTAGGTATTCCCCGATATGCTTCATCTTCAATGCATCTATTTATTTATTTTTATTTTTTTTAAAAAAGAAGAAACCACTTTTATCGTGCATTGTGTTTATTTCTTAGTTCGAAACCAGCTTCAGCTGTATGTACGTTTGAGTTTTGAGTGTATTTGCAAGTGGACTTGAATGCCATGATTAATTCGACTAAACCAATAAGCAATTCGAACTAATCTTCTCTTCCAATGAAACCAAAAATCAAAATTAGCGTTATGAACCGAACTCAAGGGAATTAGACAAGGCAAAACTAGAATCACTTGGAAAAGAGAAACCCATCAGAATTATAATAAGGAGATAGAGAACGAAATGCATCATGATCTAAGTATCTGAGACTGGAACAAACAGATGGTACTCAATAGTTTGGCTATATTTCTTGTCGGGCAAACACTGGCTTATAAAAGACTTTCAGATATCTAAAACAGTTTACAATAAATATTAAGAAAAATGAGGTTAGATACACACAAGTATTAGCTCACATTTATCGATTTTAAATAATAATAAATTCAGAAATCATATTACAATTGACACGACTTGGAATAATAAACGCGCCCTTAACTATAGTAGTAACTTACTCATCTACCCATTAGTAAAATAACTTCTTGGTTATTTACCATTGCTAATTTTATATCTTTTTAGATTAAAGGTTTAGTTTCATATTCTCTTCAATATATATATATTTTAATTCAATTAGCAAGGATGGGAGCAATTGCAATAACGGTATGGTGAATCCCCCGGCCAAAGGACACCGTCAGCACATTCACAAATATCGTATTTAGATATCTTCTTGTAATCGTCTAAGAAGTTTAAATATTTTGTGCATATATTTTTCTCTTGGGGGCAGCTTTAACCTCTATTGTTTTAGGTCAACAAGAATAAGAATTGTTATATGGTAGATACATAAGTCTAAATAAACAAATTGATAAATTAGTTTGATATTAGTTTAGTCTGCAAGTCATTAATCAAAACTTTAACGACCTTGATATCTCACATTTAGGATAGCTCAAAACTAGAAACATGAAAAACACAAGAAGCATAAAAAAAATCAGAATTAGTTTCCAAAGCTTCACAAAAGTTTACAGAGGTTCTTCCTCCTTCTCTTTTCCTTCTCACTAATTTTAAAGTTCTTGGTGGCACCTCAATTAATTGAAATCCTTTTGTAGTATTTTGGTGATGAGAAACAATTAATCTGGTCGACCTTTATAAATACATAGACAAAGGGTTTTCAAATTTGAAAAAAGGCAAGAAAAAGAAACAGGGGTTTGGTAGGACAAGTGATCCATCCAGTGGTCGTGACTATGTAGGTGTCGGTCTTCAGGGGAGTTGGTTCTCAAAGGAAAATATAAGAGAATAAAACTAAACAAAACATGCAGTAAATTGGTTTGGATTAATGTGAGTGCGTGAGTGGGGTAAAGTAAAAGAACAGAATCTCAGTCATTGAGAGGTTGAAAGCAACGTTAGAACTAATAATGGCTTTTTTTTTGGTTTTTAAGATCAGTAAGGTTAATACCCCCTTACGAGCACAAAAATCTAATCATTTATTATTTTTAGGTTCCATGGAAGAAAAACAAATATCAATTATCACTAGTGCGACAATGGAATTTTTAAAAAGTGTAATCATTAACTGAGAGATAGACAAATATTCGAATGAACAATGTAGAGTGTAAGAGCCGTTCTACATACATACTAGATTATTTTTGTCACGTTATTGTCTTATTGCATTGTGTTTATTTCTTCTTTTTTCCGGAACTAATTTCATATGTAATCACATATATATAATTTAATATAAAAAATTGAAATCTTATCACTTGATACTATTTTAAATAACAAACACCAAACGTTACATCAACTTATTTATGCATTTATCAGTAAATTTTTTTTGATTATGTATAAATAATCAAATTTAGCAGGGGAAACTGCAATTGCAGATACGGTGTGGATTGCCTTTAGGAGAAACAATGTCAGAACATTCATTACACTGATCATATTTGCCTGAAAATTTGAATCCCTGGTTCTTGAAATCACCTAAACACGCCTTTGTTCCATCTTTTCCGCATACTCCAAGAAATAGATCTCTAGAATGACACCTTTTGGGAACAGCTTCTACTTCTATTGTGTTATATGGACAAAAAAACAGTTATATAATAGATAATAGGGCAGATAATACAGCAAATTGGAAATTAAGTTGATAAGTAATAATTTCTTCAAATTATTGCTCAAAATTAAAACAGATTTTAATATTTACCTTTGGGATAACATAAAACAAGAAACAAAAAAACGCAAGAAGCAATGAATAAAATAGCAGACTTCATGATTCAATATCCAATTAAAGATTGCACAAAATTATTGTTTATGTTTTTCTTGTTCAAATATATATATATATATATATATATATATATATATATAAAATAGATACGATAAAAATAGTTTGTCTTTATTGACTTTGTCAAACTGAATAAAATAGAAAGGTGGAATGAGGCCAACGAAATTAACGTGATCTATCATTTATTTATTTTTATCTTTTTCATATTTTATCTAAACTTGGAAATTATAAATCTTGTCAATACAAAAATAAGAAATTAAATGTAACAAAAAGTATGTGGCTGGAGAAAATACTATTTAATCAAATCTTGAGAATATTATTTATAGAAATTAGTTTATGAGGTGTTAATTGTCATGCTCCTATTAATTTCCACCAAAACCAATCATATAAGTTTTATTAATGAATTAAAATTTAATTGTTATTATAAATATTTTTCCTTTAATTTCCTTTTTTGAATAATCTCTTTATTTATTAATTTTTTTGAAATAAAATATCATATTATACTAATATCTAATTTTTTATTTCAAATATTCCTTTTTTAGATATATATTTAGTATATATACATAATATTGCTGTTTATATAACTTTTGAAATACATTTAATCAAAATAAATAAAATCCTAAAATTATATAATATATTTAAGTTCAATACGGTCAAAATAAAAAGAAAACACAAATAACTAATTTTTAACTAAAATTTGATTAAATCCTTTTGTTTTTTTAATTAACCAAAAGCATCATAACAAATCCAACTCTAAACCCACGAGTCCACGAGACTCGCAGGTCACAAGTCACAAGATGTTTGAGGAAGACGACAACGCTCGACTTCACGTTTTGTCGGGATTTGTTTGACGATCAACCAAATCGTAATGTTTTCAATCAAGGCTGGAATTCCTACATCTACTAAAATGACCCTTCCTGAGAGACTATCCATTTATACAAACCGTCAAACCCAAATCAACTACCTGCTGGGTTACATTAGCAGTTTTTTTCCAAAGAAAATTTTGCTCAATACTAAAAACACATTTAGCTTAATTTGAAGCAGCGAAGGTGCAATACATGGATTACAGCAGGATATCATTTACTTGTTCCACTGGTAAATCAGAACATGATCAAGTTGGTAGTCATCCCGACAAGAAACGGCTCCATCAATAATCGCGTCAAGAAGTAAAAGACGACGCCAAGCATGATGGATATGGGAAGGGCTGGAAGAGCTCGGTTGTAGACGGAGAGCAAAATAAGAGTGCACCCAAGTCCCGAGATGATGGCAAGGTAGCACGCATACACGGTCATGAGATCATACATTGCTGCCCTACCAACAAGAACACTGTAAAAAATAAAGTCTCCTAGACCAAGTTTGATGCCTCTGTTTAAACTGTCCAAGTTATCGGACTCTTCCGAACCTCTTGGTTCTTCCCTGTTATCTCCCCACCCCATCAACTCAACCAGAGGAGACATTTCTTCATCCGTGACACTTGATCTGTTTTCGATACTTGCTCTCGTTCCCAGTGCCGTTGAGTGCTCTGTAGATACAGGAGATGCAAAGTGTCCTTCCCTGGGATTTCCAGCGAAAGGTGACATGGCAACACCGTCTCTGTTTAGATTAGCATCACCATCTACATTGTCAATATCCCTCACCGCGATAGCATTATAATCGAGGTTATGAGAATTTCCCCTTCCGATTGCATCATGATTCCCAACTGCTTGGAGCTCAACTGATCCAGAATCAGAAACCTCACCACCACCACCACCAGCAACCAAAACCCTTAAAGTCGAGCTCGCTCGGACAGTGGGTCTAGCTTCATAAACCATGGCAGGGAGTTCCTGGTCGCGGGTTGAAGCGAGCTCGACGAGGAGCTTGAGTGGTCCACCAGGAGCCAAAACAGCAACCAAATCATACAAAGCTAGAGCGACGAGTATAAACCAGGTAGTCCATTCAGGTAATTTAGTGAACCAAGCAGCAACAACAATGCCCATAACAACCATATAACACTGCCTCAGCACAATAGGCATCCCACCAGAAAACACAGACAAAGTCCCCAGGATCGTGAAATTGAAGAGCAATATGAAGCAGGTGATGGAATCAACAGGGATCGAGAAATGCTGAATTATCGAAAGGAAAATTGCACCTCCCATCGTACCTTCAAAGAGCACACAATCCACAATCAACATTTGATGAAGCAAATAAATGGGTAACCTAAGATTTAAGCTGGTTACCCAAGACGAAGAAGGCGGAGAAGCGCATGTAATGCTTGAGGAAATTGGTGAAGTTGTAGTAGAAGAGGAGGACGAGGATGAAAGTGACGGCGGCGACGAGGACGACGAAGACGATGGCGTTGGCGAGGCTGCCTTCGAGCTTGACGGTGGCCGAGTCAGAGGGGTTCTCCATGTATATGAGGTTGGCGGCGGTACGGATCTGAGTGTCGGAGGTCACAGATAGAGAATAGGTGAGGAGGACGACGAGGAACATGCAGATGGAGACCGGAGCCATCACGCCGATTATCTCAATTCCAAGAGAATCCAGGATACTACTACTTGACTCCATCCTTTCAGAGGAGAGGAGAGGAGAAGGGTGTGCGTGCTTCTGAGTTCTGACTAGTCTTCTTCTCTCTAGCTCGATTACACGGTTAACCGGATATTTTCATCACAGCCACTTAAAATAGGAAAATTTCAAAATGACCCTTGTAATTATTATTTTCTTACGAATTAGCCTCGACATAACAAAAGTTTACAAGATTTGTATCGCTTTGCCTGTGCGCCTACCCAAAAGCAACAACCTAAGAAGAGAATGTCCGCGGACGAGATACCCGACGAGCTGTGGAGTAGGATACTAGATATTGGCGTCAGATCATCGACCTTCTCCTACAAAGATCTCTGCTGCATCTCCATCTCCTCTCGCCGCCTATGCCGATTATCCTCCGAGGATTCCCTCTGGCACTTTCTGCTTACCCTTGATTTCCCCACCCACATCGACTCTACTTCCTCTTCTCAATCTCCCACCAAGTTCATGTACAGGACAAGGTATTGATATACATATGGGAATTGTGCTGCTGGGATTTTGAAATCAGCAGCTGTCAGAAACATAAGCACATGTGTACATTTGTGATGGATAGGTTTGAGAGGGAGAAGGAGAGGAAATTAGCTGCGCATAGAAGAGCTCTACTCAGGAAGGAGAGTGAAATTTCAGAATGGGGCCGGAGGATCCGTCAATTGGAGACTCGTTTATCAGAGGAGGTTGAGAGATTACAGGCCGCTTCTCTCGAATTTTCAAATTTGCAGAGAGTCAGGTAGTCCCAAATCCAATCGTTAAGATTCCATAAAGTTTTTTTTTTCTTCTTGTTTTGATGCATAAATTATTGTTTCCTAACAATTTTTAATTTCAAGAAGTTTACTTGCCCATTTGTGACAGTTTGAAAAAGATAGATTCCTTGTTGATCAAAGTGAAAATGAGGTTGTTCTAATGTTCTTTTCTTATTTATCCCTCTCTCATGTAATGTAACTTTGTTATTGGCTCTCTCAGGCAAGCTTCAGTAGCTTTGAACGTCTGGCAGCCTGAGGTCGTGCGTGGCAGACAAAAACAAATGGTTGAGCAAAACGCTGTTCCTGTCGAGGGACGGTTGCGTGCACTTGACATGGAAATTAAGCTATGCAAACAGCAAATCACTGGTGTGAATAGGGCACGTGTGAGTTTCCATTAGCGTTCTCACAATCGTGTTCCACTTGTTGCCTTTTTAACCGTCTCTTAAAATGCTTTTTCTCTGTAAATTGCAGAGGGAGGTAAAACAACGATTTGACATGGCCAGGAAAGAGCTAGAGTCGATGAAGTATCATCCTTTACGAGATTATAAGTTGATACGTAGTGGAGAGCAAGCAAGCAATGCCAAGAGGAAGAAGTTGAAAACGAGCATTCACTGTAAGTTTTGTGAAACACTTCTCATTTTCCTTCATGTAAGACTGTCTGAACTATATACATTTCTAGTCATGGAGCGCTATTGTTGCAACCTAAACGGGCAGTTAAAACAAATCTGGGACATTTAATGTTTGAGCTAATAGGTTTACTTGTTAATCTTTTATGATCTTACTAGTCGTATGGATTGTTACTTTTTAATATACTTACGAACTCTTGACTGGATTCGGAAATAGCAGTTCCAGCAAGGCCTAGTAACAAGAAGAAGCTGTTACACTCAGACTCAGAATGATGGTTGGCCGAACCATATTCCACAGAGAGACAGAACGCTGGGAGATGTTGTACTATTATTTGTTGTTTCTTTTCCAACTAGATTTTCTTAGGAAGAAGGTCGAAATCTTGTCACAGAAGCGAATGTTTGGTCGAGTCTATAACGTTGGTTGATCTGTAGATATTTCAATAGAATGAATAAAGATGTATTTGTTGAGAGTCTTGGTTCTTTGGCATTGTATTACCAAGTTTGGATGAAAGACTCTTTTTGATGGTAAATGACACAGCTCAACACTCTTCTGTATAATAAAATTATTCGAGTCATTTACAACAGTATTCACCTTTTACCCAGTTAGCCGCGTAAAAATTTGCAGCGTGTGGGTCCGTTTGGGCGACGTGTCACATATCCCCTTTTGCTTCATCTTGATTGGATAATTTAACAAAAAGGTCAACACAGTGGCAAAATCGTAAATCCAGCGAACTTGGTCCCTCCCTTTTTCCTCGCCGGCTAAGTTTCCGTCGTTATATTTTTCTTCCCTCACTCCCACCACTTTTTTTTTTTCTTTTTCTTTTCGTTTGATTTGACCAAACGAAGAATCTAAGGGAGGCGATGAAGCATATTTTCAAGAAGCTACACAGAGGTGGAAATCAGGAGCAGAATCGGACCAACGATGCAGTTCCACCATCGGATCAAAATCGGATACACGTTGCTGCGAATCCTCAAGCAACGCCTTCGTCTGTCTCGGAGACGCTTCCGGTGAGCGGAGGCACTTCGTCGGTGAGCTCTCCGGCTCCAAACGCTGCTACGAACCGCTCGGATTACATATCCTCGGAGGAGGAATACCAAGTGCAGTTAGCCCTAGCGATCAGTGCGTCGAACTCGCAGTCCAGTGAGGATCCGGAGAAGCATCAGATCCGAGCGGCGACGCTTCTGAGTCTAGGAAGCCATCACCGGATGGAGTCGAGGAGGGATTCATCGGAGGTGGTCGCCGAGAGGTTATCGAGACAGTACTGGGTAAGTTCTGTACGGAAATGCTGACTTCACTCTCAACATATACTCTCTATCTGCTAAGCCTGATCACAGCCCAATCGCTAGGAGAATATTTGAATTTCACATATGATTTGCACACTTATGCAAGCTGTATTATACTTTGGCTAGGAATATGGTGTGCTTGACTATGAGGAGAAAATTGTCGATAGTTTCTACGACGTGTACAGCCTTTCCACAGACTCACCGAAGCAGGGAGATATGCCATCACTCGAAGATCTTGAAAGCAATCACGGAACCCGTGGCTTTGAAGCTGTTGTTGTCAATCGACCCATTGATCCTTCCCTCGATGAGTTGCTACAAATTGCACAATGCATCGCGCTGGATTGTCCTTCCACCAGTGTTAACGTGTTGGTACAGAGGCTGGCTGAACTTGTCACAGGGCATATGGGTGGATCTGCCGAAGATTCCAGTATTGTATTGGCAAGGTGGACTGAAAAAAGCACTGAGTTCAAGGCAGCACTAAACACTTGTGTATTCCCTCTTGGATTTGTAAATATTGGTCTCTCCAGGCATCGTGCTCTGCTTTTCAAGGTAATTTTCCAGACCCCTCTTTCTGGCTTTACTCTCTTTTCTTATCCTACTTCCTTGTTCCAGTGGAAAATATGTCTACTTGTGGCTAGTAATGAACTTCTTTACTGATGGAGTTTACATGAAAACATATGTGAACGAATGCCTTGTTCTGTGAAATGAATACCGAGATTTTGTTTATTGTACATAGTGATACCTTTTTTCTTGAATCCGTTTCAACCTCTTGCATTGGCATCTGCCCTTGCAGGGACTGATAGTATCTCTGGTGCTTCAGTTCAAACTCAACTTACCTATTTTCAGTAATTCTAAGTTAGCTGATTTCCTTCTGCCTTGTTTGAATGAGAGATATCGCAACTATTTTTTCGCACCTAAGTTGGCGCCTTGCTTCTTATTCTCATATTTATTGTTTAATAATGGAAATTGATTCGTGGCCAGTTTATTCTCTCAATGTAGGTTTTGGCAGATAGTGTCAGGTTACCTTGTAGGTTGGTTAAAGGTAGCCATTACACGGGCAACGAGGATGATGCTGTCAACACAATAAGACTGGAAGATGATAGGTTCTTGCTTATTCTTCTCACTATGATTCCATTAAATTTGTTGTATTTTTTGCGAAGATGTAACATATCTCCCCTCCTTTCAGAGAGTACTTGGTCGATCTTATGACAGATCCTGGGACGCTTATACCTGCTGATATTGCAATTGAGCCATATAACTCACATGGAAACAGATTTCCCACCTCTCAGTTGTCGAATGACTTCAGGCACTCAGCGCCAAAGCTGTCAGAAGGTGAAGGCAGTAGTCAGAGTTCTATGGCTGACAACAGTTCTTCTTTGGATAGAAAGTCAGAGGCTGAAAAGACAGATTCCTCAACCCCAAATCTGGGACCACTTCGGAATTCAGATTTTGGCGCTTCACCTTCTACCGTAACTAGTTCCAGTCAGTTGGAGAATATATCCTTGACAACAATCGCAAAGGGGGGTCGAGGAGCCATGAATGATAGTTCAAGAACGAACATGAATGTAGTTCCATACAATCAGAACTCTGAGGAAGACCCAAAAAACCTCTTCGCAGACCTTAACCCATTTCAAAATAAGGGAACTGACAAGCTATTTATGCCCACTAAATCAGGTTTGAATAATGTTGATGATTTTCATCAACAAAAAAATAATCCTGTGGTTGGTAAATCTCCTGCACCAATGATGTGGAAGAATTACAGTTGCAATGAAGCCCCGAAGAGAAAAGAAAATAGTTATATGGAAAATCTTCTCCCGAAACTCCACCGTGAACCTCGTTATGGAAACAATAATTCCTCATATGCTACCTCAAGCTCCGGTGTAGCGGTTTCATCAAATGTGCCTGGCAGAGACAATGTGACTTTTGTGTCACCAGTTGCTGCGCCACCACCTTTCACTTCCACTGGAAATCAGTTCACACCAAGCATGGTAGAGGATATGAGCAGAAACACCAATAATGAACCAGATCTCCAGCGTAATGCTGCTGTTGTGGTACATGGATACCAAAAAGATGAATCTCACGTTCACGATAATAGAAAGTACACAAGTGATGAGATATCTACTGGGTTTGATCTGAGGCTTAAGGATCAAGAAAGTACGAGTTCCTCTCTTGATTCTACATCCTACCGGAATGATCCACAAGTTCTTGACGATGCAGATGTTGGTGAATGTGAAATCCCTTGGAAGGATCTTGTGATTGGCGAAAGAATAGGATTAGGTAATGAGGCCTGCCTTGAATGTTTGAAATATTAGTCTAGTTAGTTTTTTTTTTGGACGGCAACTAGTTACTATCTCTATTGGGAGAATTTGTTTTGGTAGCATAGCCCCTTTCTACGCTACCATTGCATATTACTAGGGATAGCTATGACATAATACTTCAGGTAGCATATAGCTTTCGGATATCGCATGTTCTAATGCTTATCTTATTTTGGTTAGGGTCCTATGGGGAGGTCTATCATGCTGACTGGAATGGCACGGTTAGTTTCTGCAGAACCTTACGTTTGACTTCATAAGATTGCTATTGTAGCAATTTGTATCTGTTATTTTTTTTCCCAGAACTTGCTCCAGGTTAGTTGTGTTCACAATATCTAGGGTTTGAAATGTGCCAAGGAGCATGTATCTGGTGGTTAGCTTGAACTTAAAACATTAACCTGTCAAATTTGTTAATGACTGGAAGATTGAAGAGTATATTAAATGACTTGAGTTCAAATAGCTAAATGCAGCGCCTAGAATCTAGATGCATGTTTTGTCTTTGAACAGTCAAAGTACTGATTGTGTTCTTTACGTGAATACTGTTTGAAAAGAACTTGAGATAAGCTTGTTTCATCAGCAATGCATCAGGGGCAGCCATGGTATCGTCTGGTGCTATCTCAGTATTACCTGTTGTCCTTTTAGTTTGTTTATCTGTAATAATTTCCATATTAAAAATAGCTCTGACCATCCGGTAATATCTCATCTTTTATTCGGCAAGTGGAACGTTTCTAAGTTTATTTTTTCGCATCTTTGTTAGGAAGTTGCTGTCAAGAAATTTTTGGACCAGGACTTCTCAGGTGATGCTTTGGCCGAGTTCAGAAGCGAAGTAAGCCATAAGTTCCCTTGCGTTTGTTTACTTGTATTCTTAGCCGCTAGTGCTTACGATACAGAACACCTCATCACAAGGCCAATCAGGGAAAGAAATAGCTTAAATCTCACTTCTTAACCTTAGTATCTGGGGGGTATCATAATCACATCGTCACTACTAATTATTGTGTGTAGTCTATTTCATGTTTATTACATGATTCTGCCAATGTAGGCAGAACGGTGGTGTAAAATCCATATTAGGGAGAGCCTTTGAGTTGTGTTCATAAATTCTCAAAGCTAACTGTTGTAGTCAGGGTTATCTGCTGAAGGAAGCTACCATATATATTTTTAATTGAACCGTAATGGTCTATGTTGCAGCTGCAAATATACTTGCATTTTTCGATTCCCACTCTTATTATTAAGATTCCCTTATCTGAAGGTACGCATTATGCGAAGATTGCGACATCCAAATGTTGTTTTCTTCCTTGGGGCAGTTACTCGTCCTCCGAACCTTTCCATTGTCACAGAGTTTCTGCCAAGGTTTGTCCCATCGTCTTTGTTATGAAAATCAATTGCATCTGAGACTTTTGAGCCCTCAAAGGTTATATGTACATATTCTGTTCTTACAGAGGAAGCTTGTATCGCATCCTTCATCGGCCCAAATCTCAGATTGATGAGCGGCGCCGGATTAAAATGGCCCTTGATGTGGTACAAAAAATAGATCCATTTATCATGTTCCAAGTCCCCTGTTTTTTTTTACAAAAATATAGACACTGAATTCCAGACCAATGTTACTTTTCAGGCAATGGGGATGAATTGCTTACACACCAGCACACCAACAATTGTTCATCGTGATTTAAAAACACCAAACCTTTTGGTTGATAACAACTGGAATGTTAAGGTACGTAAACATTTGTTCTAAGCTGTCAAACTAATGGGCTTGTTTGCTCTGATTTTGAATTAATAGATTTTGTTCTTATCTCGCTAACCTTGCAGGTCGGTGATTTTGGGTTGTCTCGCTTAAAGCACAATACTTTCTTGTCCTCAAAATCAACTGCTGGAACGGTGAGAACACAACTCTTTTATCCCACTACTTTTTGATAGACTATATCTCCTTTTCTGATTACAAGCATTTTGAATTTTGTTAGCCCGAATGGATGGCTCCAGAAGTTCTACGCAATGAGCCCTCAAATGAAAAGTGAGTAGCTTAGACGCTCAGATCCGTACTTGGCTCTAGTAGAAAAGTTTTACTCTTACTTTCACCTTTGTCAAGGAGAGTGAAATAGAAAAATGGTGGTTTCTTTTCCGCAGGTGTGATGTGTACAGTTTTGGGGTAATTCTTTGGGAGCTAGCAACATTGAGATTGCCTTGGCGAGGAATGAACCCGATGCAAGTCGTAGGAGCTGTTGGTTTCCAAAATCGCCGGCTTGAGATCCCAAAGGAGCTTGATCCGGTGGTGGGAAGGATCATCTTGGAATGTTGGCAAACGTAAGTTGATAAACAAACTCAAAACACTCATGAGAATCTGCGCAGAGTGACAAATGTATTCATTTCTGTTTTGGGCAGGGATCCGAATCTGCGGCCGTCCTTTGCTCAGCTGACGGAAGTGCTGAAGCCTTTGAACCGGCTCGTGCTTCCCTCACCACAGTAGTTTTCAACTGTGAATATATGAAAGACGGTTAATCATATAATTGTGCCACATAAATCATCAGCCTAGATTTGAGGAATGTAAATGAAATCACATTACTACATATGTTTTGGTGTATTTGTTATAGAAAAAGCCGCGATGATGTGCTTATTTTAGTAGGTTATACTTCGTATCCCCTGTTTCCCACAATAGACGCTTTTCGGTTATCGCTCATAAGCCAAAGCTTTCCATCAATACCATTCCAATTATATAATCCGGTTCACTGACGGTTCAGTTATAAAACTTAATAAAATTGTTCGTGTATACTTTTTTTTTTTTTCAAACTAGTCCACTTTAATCCAAGCAAAAAAAAATAATTTCCGGTACACTATTGGAGTTGATTGGATTGGATATCATCTTTAATAATTTTGGGAGGAAAATAATATGTCGAGAGAGTTGGGGAGTTGGGAGAGTAAATAAATACTCTTTGAAGGAGAGAGTATACGTGGTGTGCGAGGGACAGTGAGTGATTAGGGTCCACGAATTGGCGCGAATTCCATGGGGATGAAAGAAGAAACCCACCGAAGTCGAAGGAAGGATTCATTCCTCTGGCGAACAACAATGTCACTCTCTCTCTCTCTCTCTTATTTTTTTATTTACTCATCTCCACAATCTCTCTTTCACCTCTTTTCTTCCCCTCTCCCTCTCGTTCCTTTTTTTTCCGATCTAGCTTCCTCCCAATTTCATGGTACCATTTTAGTTTCTGGTGATCCCATCGTTTTAGAAGTCTTGAGATTGTGGTAATATATCGGTGGTTTGATTTTGATTTTGTCGGAAACTGTAATCGATTGTGTTTCATCCCGTCTTGTCCGAATCTCTCTCCCGTGTGTCTGTTTGTGTCTCGGAATATACAGATTTTCTAGATTGCTTGCGTAAGAGGTCACTATACTGCGGGAAAAAATGTCCCAAAGCTTGGATTTCATTGACTTGTAATCATTGCCAAGAAGAAAATATTGGATCAATGGTACGTGAACGTCTCATATTAGTATTGATATCCTTTTGGCTAATTCATACTGATATCGTTGTTGTTGTTCCTTTTACCACTTTGCATGTTAAGCATATCGACAACACACTATGATAATGCTTTTGTAAACTGCAGGGAACTCCAGTAAATATCATTGTAGGTTCTCATGTTTGGGTTGAAGATTCAGACGTGGCTTGGATTGATGGTGAGGTTGAAAAGATCAATGGAGAAGAAGTTGTCATCCAAGCCACAATTGGAAAGAAGGCCAGTCACCCTCACCAAAACTGTACCATTTGAACTTGACACCTTCGGTATTCTGAATTATGTTCATGTGTTACAGGTCACTGCAAAGTTGTCGAAGATATACCCAAAGGATGTGGAAGCTCCCGCAGGCGGTGTTGATGACATGACAAAGCTGTCTTACTTGCATGAACCTGGTGTTCTTCAGAACTTAAAGATCAGATATGAACTTAATGAGATCTATGTTAGTACCTATTTCCTACTTACTTTACAAAATGTTAAGACCTTTTGACTATTTACCGTCTTGACTAGAATCTATTTCTTCATGACAGACATACACAGGAAACATCCTGATCGCGATTAATCCATTTCAACGGTTGCCTCACATCTATGATGCTCATATGATGCAACAATACAAAGGAGCACCATTTGGAGAATTAAGTCCTCATGTTTTCGCAGTTGCTGATGTTGCATACAGGTGATTTTTATACTTGTATATATATATTTTTGTGATCTACATATATATGTTGTGAGTCTAAGAAGCCCTTCTTTTTTTCGTTCTACGTATACTTAGGGCCATGATTAATGAGGGAAAAAGCAATTCGATTCTTGTAAGTGGCGAGAGCGGAGCAGGAAAAACTGAAACCACCAAGATGCTTATGAGATACCTTGCATATTTGGGCGGTCGTGCAGTTACAGAAGGACGAACTGTTGAACAACAAGTTCTTGAAGTAATGACCTTCTATCTCTGTGATTTTCTTGTTTAATTATGAGCTTAATCTACTAACCTGTTTGTTATATCTATGTCCAGTCAAATCCTGTCCTTGAAGCCTTTGGCAATGCAAAAACTGTGAGGAATAACAACTCAAGGTGAGCCAAAATCTTCTCATTATAGTGGGAATAAATCTCTATTCATTTTTGGGAATTCTTCTGATTGTTTGATTTGCTTTGGCTCAGTCGCTTCGGTAAATTTGTTGAAATCCAATTTGATAAGCAAGGAAGAATATCTGGAGCTGCTATAAGGACCTATCTTCTAGAGAGGTCTCGTGTGTGTCAAATATCTGATCCGGAGCGCAATTACCACTGCTTCTATCTTCTCTGTGCCGCACCGCAGGAGGTAACCTCACCTGCAGCTCTTTTAAAATAGATATCTTGCCCTTGAAGAACTCGCCTTATAACGTGATAGAACTAAGCAGGAAATTGAGAAGTACAAGCTAGGTCATCCAAAGACCTTTCATTATCTAAACCAGTCCAAATGCTACGAGCTTGTCGGTATAAGCGATGCTCATGATTATCTTGCAACAAGGAGAGCTATGGATATTGTCGGAATCAGCGAAAAGGAGCAGGTCAGTTTGTGAAACAGCTACTAAATTCAATTAAGTTTCCTCCGTTTCTGTATATTGATGATGAACTTTTCCCTTTGTCTATATCAACAGGAAGCAATCTTCAGGGTGGTTGCTGCAATTCTTCATATTGGAAACATCGAATTCACTAAGGGAAAGGAAGTGGATTCATCAGTTCCAAAGGATGATAAGGCGAAATTTCATCTTAAGACAGCAGCGGAACTTCTCATGTACGTAAAACCTTTTGCATCTGAAAGACTTCTGTATGTCTTACCAGTTTTTGAAGTTAATGAAAAGTCTCGTTTACAGGTGTGATTTAAAAGCTCTTGAAGATGCATTATGTAAACGTGTTATGATCACACCCGAGGAAATTATCAAGAGAAGTCTCGATCCACAGAGTGCTGTTACTAGCAGGGACGGTCTCGCTAAGACAATCTACTCTCGATTGTTCGATTGGTAAGTGGCTGGTTTTAGGAGTCACAATAATGGATCATTACATATTTGATGCTAAGTGAATATCTCTAGTTATGTGCAGGTTGGTAGACAAGATTAACAATTCGATTGGACAAGATGCCAATTCCAGATCTCTAATTGGAGTTCTGGACATTTACGGTTTTGAGAGCTTCAAAACAAACAGGTAATGAACCTTTACGTGATCTAAGGCTCACAGTCACAGATATGCAGTCCGCCATTCTCTGCTAATGCTGTTTTGCTGCAGTTTTGAACAGTTCTGTATTAATTTCACTAATGAGAAGTTGCAGCAACATTTTAATCAGGTAGGTTATTAATTGTAGTGGAAACGAGTTGTTTTTTTTTTTAATTTGTTTCAGCTATGATTCTTGAGTTGGTTCTTTGAACTTATTACTTTCGCTTGCTGTTTTTCAGCATGTTTTCAAGATGGAACAGGAAGAGTACACAAAGGAAGCAATAGATTGGAGCTACATTGAGTTTGTGGACAATCAAGATGTTCTTGATCTTATAGAAAAGGTAATTTCTCAATCAAGCAAGGAGAATGTTATCAAAATAGATTTTTATCTCATTTTCTCCTTTTCTTTTCCATTCTGCAGAAGCCTGGTGGAATTGTTGCTCTCCTTGATGAAGCTTGGTAATATTACAGATCAAACTAATTCCATAGATCTTTTTGGTGGTTATGTTATTATCTGAACTCATGAGCTGTGATTTTTCAGTATGTTTCCAAAATCAACTCACGAAACCTTTGCAAACAAGCTATATCAGACTTTCAAGGCCCACAAGAGATTCATTAAACCAAAACTCTCTCGAACAGATTTTGCCGTTGCCCATTATGCTGGAGAGGTACGTTGTATATTTCCTTTTCCAAGAAACTTTGACACAAGGGACTCTTTCACGAGTTTCTCATGTTTATAAAATTTCTTTCAGGTTCTCTATCAGTCTGATTTATTTCTTGATAAAAACAAAGATTATGTGATCCCTGAGCACCAAGATTTGCTGGGAGCTTCCAAATGTCTTTTTGTTGTGGGTCTTTTTCCTCCACTCCCTGAAGAAACATCTAAATCTTCCAAGTTTTCATCAATTGGTTCTCGTTTTAAGGTTAGGAAGCTTATTTTATTGAAAATGTTCAGGTTGTTTTAAGGAAGAATGCCTTGCTAATATTTTCTCAACAAGTAAATGTAAGAACTAAAATACGGTGGCCTGATTGATGCAGCTGCAACTCCAGCAATTGATGGAAACACTAAATTCTACCGAGCCTCATTACATCAGATGTGTGAAGCCTAACAATCTCTTAAAGCCTGCCATATTTGAGAATGTGAACATCATGCAGCAGTTGCGATGTGGTGTAAGTTTAAATAATATAATATTTTCCACAATGAGGTTGTTTTAAACATAATGGGTTATGTGTATGGTTCCACAAAGCCTTTTTATTTAATTGATTTCCTGAGAGCAATGAGAGGAAAGTGTGTGCTAATAAACTGTTAACCTGTGTGTTGTCTTTTAATAGGGTGTTTTAGAGGCGATCAGAATTAGTTGTGCAGGGTATCCAACACGTAAACCTTTCTTTGAGTTCATAAATCGTTTTGGACTTCTCTCTCCCCAGGCTTTAGAAGGGAAGTAAGTAAACAAAATCCTTCAAAGTTTACTGCTTAGTGAGAGTTGAAATCAATATGTACAGATTATGACTTTTCCCTGAACAGCTACGATGAGAAAGTCGCATGTAAAAAGATCTTGGACAACATGGGACTTAAAGGATACCAGGTAACTGTTCCTCGAGTATCTTTTAGTTAATAGGACCAATTGTAATAGTATTAGTGATGCAATGGAAGAGTTGTAATCAACCAAATGCAAACTCATATCTTTATATCTTTTGGTAATGCAGATTGGTAAAACAAAGGTCTTCTTGAGAGCTGGTCAGATGGCTGAACTCGACGCTAAGAGGGCAGAGGTGCTTAGTGGTGCTGCAAAAAAAATTCAAAGACGAATACGAACTCATCAGGCTCAGAAACGATTTATTATTCTGAGAAAGGCCACAATATCTCTCCAAGCTCTATGTAGAGGTGAGTCATCTGATATGTACATAAATACTTGCTCAATCGCTCTATTTGGACTTAGAAGTGCATTGACCTTGTCACACTATTTGACTAATTTTCTGAATATAAAAACATTTATGTAACTTTATTCTCATTTGCAATATCATAGGAAGACTTTCCTGCAAAATATTCGAAAATTTGAGACGAGAAGCTGCTGCTGTGAAGATTCAGAAGAATGGTCGGAGATATTACTCTAGAAAATCGTATAAAAAGCTCCATGTGTCTGCTCTTGTTGTACAGACTGGTTTAAGAGCAATGGTTGCTCGTAAACAATTCAGATTCAGGAAGCAAACAAAGGCTGCCACAATTGTCCAGGTTCATATTCTTGCGAGAACTACACGCCTACAGAAATTCACAACTATCTTAGCTTTTTCAACACCAGTAACTCATAATTTTCTGTTACTAATGGCAGGCTCAGTGGCGTTGTCACAGAGCAACAACATACTACAAGAAACTTAAAAATGGAGTGATTATATCTCAGACACGATGGAGAGGCAGACTTGCTAGGAGAGAACTTAGGAAGCTCAAAATGGTACAACGGCTTTATTTGCACTTGTTAAAAATGTTCTATAGTATTCACATGGCCAATAGCCTACTATTCTAATACATGATATATTTATTGGAAACATTCATGCCATGCACTTTGTGGTTGGAAGTATGCATCAGCAAGATTTTTTTAGTACTTTCAAAATCAGGATGCTACTATTGGTGTACTATCTCAAACATAATTTTTCTATCTTCAGGCTTCAAGGGAAACAGGAGCACTTAAAGAGGCAAAGGATATGCTTGAAAAGAAAGTCGAGGAACTCACATACCGTGTCCAATTGGAGAAACGTCTGAGGGTATCTGCCATAGAACCATCATCTCGGTTAATCATTTTTTTTTGAAGTAGATATATAATGTATAGCACTGAAACTTTTCAGGGTGATTTAGAAGAAGTAAAGACTCAGGAGATAACGAAACTTCAGAGTTCGTTGGAGGAAATGCGGAAGAAAGTGGATGAAACGAATACATTGCTTGTGAAGGAACGCGAGGCTGCAAAGAAAGCTGCTGAAGAAGCTCCTCCTGTTATCAAAGAAACACAAGTTTTAGTTGAAGATACTAAGAAGATTGAATTGATGACAGAGGAATTGGAGAGTGTTAAGGTATTTTCTGTCAGTGGCTTTCAATTGAAAATCAGTTGTCTGATCTTTCTTTGTATCTGCAAATCAATTCCATCAAATTTTGAGATTTACTTTCAGTGTTACATATGACGTCTACTTAGCATCAGTTATCATTTGCCTTCCAACAGGCTACTCTAGACAACGAGAAACAGAGGGCTGATGATGCAGTGAGGAAATTCGAAGAAGCACAAGAATCTCTCGAAGACAAAAGGAAGAAATTGGAAGAGACAGAGAAGAAAGGTCAGCAACTCCAAGAATCCCTAACAAGGTAAAAATGTATTATCAAGCATCTATCTTCCTAACACCCATGCATATATGGTTTAACCGGTCCTGTAAATTTCATGTATTCTGCTGGTAATTTTCATCTTCCAACGAGCTGAAACTTGAAGTTAATGTGATCAGGATGGAGGAAAAATGCACCAACTTGGAATCTGAGAATAAAGTCTTACGGCAACAGGCTGTGTCCATGGCACCGAATAAGTTTCTCTCTGGCCGCTCCCGGTCCATTTTACAGGTAAATTTGGACAGTATATTGAAATGTGAGACCACAAGTATCTTTTTATCGATTTTCTGAAGTTTTAAAATTACCATCTGTTTAATAATAACAGAGAGGTTCAGAGAGTGGTCATCTAGCAGTGGATACAAGGTCAAGCTTGGTGAGTACATTTGCCACCGTTTTGAGTGAATTAACCACTTCAGTTTACGTCTTAAATTCAGCTTTTGGATTTATCTAATGATGTACCAATGGCTTTTAATCTGAATCAGGATCTGCATAGCCATTCAATGAACCATAGGGATCCCTCAGAAGTGGAGGATAAACCACAGAAAACATTAAACGAGAAGCAGCAAGAAAATCAAGAGCTGCTTATCCGCTGCATCGTTCAACATTTGGGCTTCCAGGGGAACCGACCTATCACAGCATGCATAATATACAAATGCCTACTGCAATGGAGGTCATTTGAAGTAGAACGAACCAGTGTCTTTGATCGTATTATTCAGACGATAGGCCATGCTATTGAGGTTGGCTTGAGATTCCTAGTTTATAGGTATTCAATTGTGATTGCAAGTGTGTTTGGTATATAATTGATGCTGCGAAAATTGATATCTCAGACTCAAGATAACAACAATACATTGGCCTATTGGTTATCCAATGCATCGACACTCCTCTTACTTCTCCAACGCACACTCAAAGCAAGTGGTGCAGCTGGGATGGCTCCACAGCGCCGCCGTTCATCTTCTGCCACTCTATTTGGAAGGATGACTCAGGTATATATGGTTTTAAATCCCATCAACACAATGTAGCAAAAGCTTCTTGTTTCATTGCAAGTTTAATCTTGAGAATGTTTCCATTAATTAGAGCTTCCGCGGAGCACCTCAAGGTGTAAATCTTGCCATGATAAACGGTGCTGCAGGAGGTGGAGCGGATACCTTAAGACAAGTTGAAGCAAAATACCCGGCTCTACTGTTTAAGCAGCAACTCACAGCTTATGTTGAAAAGATTTATGGAATGATTCGGGATAACTTGAAGAAGGAAATTTCTCCACTCCTTGGATTGTGCATTCAGGTATTCCATTAATCACATCACCCACCACTTTCACAGACAAAACAAGGTTGTTCTTGCTAATTTTTATTCGTCTGCCTTGACCTTCAAACAGGCGCCAAGAACATCGAGGGCGAGTTTAGTGAAAGGAGCATCTCGCTCCGTGGCCAACACTGCAGCTCAGCAAGCACTGATTGCCCACTGGCAAGGAATTGTGAAGAGCCTTACAAACTTCCTCAATACTCTGAAATCAAACAATGTGAGCTTCTTTGCTATATTCTATTGTCCTCTAAACAAAAACAAATTCTTGACAGTTCTGAGTTTGAATCTTCTATTTATGCTTTTTAGGTTCCTTCCTTCTTGGTGCGTAAGGTGTTTATACAGATATTCTCATTCATCAATGTTCAACTGTTTAACAGGTTTTTCCAGGGATCCTTAACATTTAAAATCACATTATCTCTTAGTCTCAAACATTTGCTATCTTCTACTAATCAACTGTTTTCTTTGTTGTCCCAACAGTCTTCTGTTGAGACGTGAGTGTTGTTCATTTAGCAATGGCGAGTATGTCAAAGCTGGCTTGTCTGAATTGGAACACTGGTGTTTTAAGGCAACAGATGAGGTATCCTTCTTAGCTTTCTTTCACTCTCCTATTATAACTCAAGCAAAACTTGTCAATAACTAACAACTTCTTAGCTTTCTTTCACTCTCCTATTATAACTCAAGCAAAACTTGTCAATAACTAACAACAACAATTGCAGTATGCGGGTTCTTCGTGGGATGAGTTAAAGCATATAAGACAGGCCATTGGGTTTCTGGTAAACCTTTCGTCATCTTCTATCTTAAGGATGGTCCCCATGAGGATAAACCATTATTAATTCTTGCTCCAAAATGCAGGTCATACACCAAAAACCAAAGAAAACTCTCGATGAGATCAGCCATGATCTTTGCCCGGTAAGTTAATCTTTCCCGTTCAAATTTGATACAACACTGGTATATTCCTTTTGAAACACTTGGCCACAATTCTAAGAAACGATGAGAGAGTGAGGGAATCAGGAATTTATAGTTTGCATTTGCTGATAAATTGAAATTGTGGGCAGGTACTGAGCATACAACAGCTATACAGGATCAGTACGATGTACTGGGATGACAAATACGGCACACACAGCGTCTCTCCAGACGTAAGTCACCTAAAGAAACTGATGATCTGTGTGATTATATCCTTAATTAGCCTTTATATATATACCTATCTCTCTCTATATATAGGTTATAGCCAATATGAGGGTGCTAATGACAGAAGATTCGAACAATGCTGTTAGCAACTCCTTCCTTTTGGATGACGACTCAAGGTTAGTACTTCATTTTACTAATGCCAACAAGTTTCGTTTTGGGTTCGATTTGATGATTTTTTAATTTCTTTTTAAAATGAAATTGCAGCATTCCTTTCTCTGTTGATGATTTATCAAAGTCGATGGAGAGATTTGACATTGCTGATATCGAACCGCCACCTTTAATCCGGGAGAATTCTGGATTTAGTTTTTTATTGCCCGTCACTGATTGACCCTACCTTACACACCAACGGAAACCAAATTTAGTTCTAGTGTCTTTCTTCTTTACCAAAGTAGATCGCTTGTGATGCAAGTAATAATAACTTTTATAATTTTATTATTATCCCCTTGAGATTCTTAAGGAGAAATGAGTTTACATTCTTCTATTCAATTTTAATTTTATCAATATTATTGTAATTTTAATTTTGTTATGTGACTTACGTCTTGAGTTTAATTTTTTATAGTCGAATGTTCGTTTTCAAATATTCTTCTGTCAAACTTTAAAACAGAAACCTGTCAAGTGTGATATGAGTATTTTATAGCATATCCATTATTAAGTTCTAATGAGTTTCTCATCCAAAATAAATATAATAAAATATAATATATTATTTGTTTATTAAGATAATTTCTCAAAAATCTTCAAACATGAATCCAAAAAATTTCATTTTCATAATAAACAAATATTAAGTTATATTTTATGTTATTTTGTTTTATAAAAAATTATGATAAAAAATTTCTAATGTAAATGTTATTATATTTTTTTTACAGGTTCTTGTATGAGAACTTTTTTTCTCCTTCTTCCTTCTTTCTTCTTTTTCTCTTGATCTTATAATGAAAATTGTGACCCATGGAGACTCTTCTTCTTTTTCTTTTCCTCTTGATCTTATAATGAAAATTGTGACCCATGGAGACTTCAACGAAATGATAAAAGATTGTAAGTTGGATCCGTTGATCCACATCTCCAAATCTTCAAATCTCTTAAATTAGCAGCGTGGACGACGAGCCGAGGAAGGGAGGAACTGCCAGATCCTATGAACACTTAACCTACGCATTGCAGTTCTCTTCTTCTTAGAAGATTTTTTTCCTTCAGTCCAATACTTGCCCTTGAGACTGAAAGTTCCTGTAGCCTCATCATATACACGCCTAACAATAGCTTTGCAAATCTTAGACATGGCCAAATCTTTATACGCTATGTAGACAACGGCAGTTTTGGAGTTGATTAGCGGAGACTCCAAAGCATCGGGAGTTTCTATGGCAACTTGCTCAATCTTGAAGTCAAACTTGGAGAGTTGGCGCTGCAGCAATAGAAGTTCCGTGTTAATACCATTGATATGCAAACCAACAGGAAAAAAATGAAAAGAAAACAAACAAACAGAAACTTACATCAGTAATACTCCTATGGTAAGTACAATATGCAAGCTCCAAATACATATAGATCCAGTCATAGTTGGACAGCTCAGATTCATTCACCTGCAAAGTCAAATACGACATATAACAAAACCGATGCACGCAACCACACAAGTCTTTAAGATAATACATAGTCTAGAATCTTAAAAAGCAGAAACGATGCATGCAACCACACAAGTCTAGTCTTAATATAATAATAATCGTTTTAAGAAGTAGAAACGATTTGTATCCAATGCATGCAGTCTAGTTTTAATATAATTAATAATAATTCTCTTAACAAGTAAAAAAAGATTTGTATCGAATGCATGCAACCACACAAGTCTTAATATAAAAATAATTTGAATCTTACCAAATAGAAACGGTTTGCATCCGTGAAACCAAGCTCTGACGATGGCCAATGGGGCAAATTACACTTGTGGCTAGTAGACACTTGGTAGGGATGTAAGGGCACCTCCTCTGGACACGAGTTAGTCACTGTAAAAAAAATTGTGACAATGTATATTAACATTATAATTAAATAATAATAATTAATGTTGGAATTGAACCATGAGAAAAGATGCAGAGAAGATGAGAAGAAGAAGAACAAGAAGATACAAGTACAGTGAGAAGAAAAGGCAGAGAAGAGACAAAGGAAGCAAAGTCTAGGGGATGGAAAGTGGAAGAAGAAGAAAGTCAACCAAAGGAGAAGAAGTCAAAGACGAGACTAAGTGTGTTACATTGATGTTCTAGTTGAAAACTAAATGTTAGTGGTTAAAGAAAAGACTACTATGTGTATGGTGTTCTACAATCAAATCATATGTGTATGGTGTTCTACAATCAAATCAAAGATAAAGTTCAACAGATTGAAATCAATTTACCTCGAGGTCTGGCTATATGGCAGGAGAGATCGAACACCCGAAGATTGTTTTCAGTAACACGAATATGAAAGACGTTCTTTACATTGCTAGGTGTCAGGTATGCAGCCACGGTCATGTAGTAAGTGCTAGGGCCAGAGTTTAATTTCATATTATAACTCTTAACCCTATCGAACTTCCAATTTGTTCCCTACAAAGAATTAAAGAATGAATTAAAAAGATTGTTTGAATGCGGTATGAGAAGATATTAAAAACTCAAAGATTTTACCTCCACCAAATTGTATCGATGAATTCCCAGTTTTGCATATAGCTTAACCAGGGTTGGAGCATGATGAGGCCAATCAGGGTTTTCACAATCAAAATGAGACATCCCATATGTATGATAGGAAACTGGTCTACCTTTGGGATAATCAAAACCATCAAAAACCTGTCACACACATCAGAAAAATAATCCATTTAGGTTAGTGAATTCCATCAAGAATGAAATTTGAACTAAATTACCTCGAATATCACTTGATCCCTTCTCAAAGAAGAGATTTGAGAAGTCATTGGAGGGTGGATTTAGGGTTTTGTTTCGGCTGAAGCCAGTGGAGGATGAATTCGATCAATTACCGTTGGCTGATTTAAAATGACTTATTCTTGGGTTTCAGTTGGGCCTCTTAAACCCAAGTCCAAATTCCTGAAACTTTGAATCCGAATAGACTTCGAATGGAATAAAATTACTTTCACATCACTATCCCAAACAGCCAAACTTGCTGCGCGCCTATATGATACATGTGTATTTGGAAAATTAATTTGGGTATAAAAATTTGGAAAATGGGCTTTTGAAATTCTTATAAACATATGGGCCCAGACCTATTTCATTTGAGTACGCATGCCCGGACCTGTTTTTGTGCAACAGTTGATGACGATGAGAGAGTGAGGGAATCAGGAATTTATAGTCTGCATTTGCTGATAAATTGAAATTGTGGGCAGGTACTGAGCATACATTAGCTATACAGGATCAGTACAATGTACTGGGATGACAAATACGGCACACACAGCGTCTCTCCAGACGTAAGTCACCTAAAAAAACTGATGATCTGTGTGATTATAACCTCAACTAGCCTTTATATATATACCTACCGCTCTATATATATAGGTTATAGCCAATATAAGGGTGCTAATGACAGAAGATTCGAACAATGCTGTTAGCAATTCCTTCCTTTTGGATTTCTAATATATTTTAAAATGAAATTGCAGCATCCCTTTCTCTGCTGATGATTTATCAAAGTCGATGGAGAGATTTGACATTGCTGATATGGAAAGATCGTTTATTCATAATATTAACACTAAAAACACAAACTAATATATGTAAAATAATATAATCATATTTATAACTCCTCATGTAACGGTTATTAATTGACGTAATTTAGGCGGGGAAAACTTATATACTTAATAAATAACAGCGGTCCTAACAATGTATAAACCATTCAAACATTAACAGTGGAGTAAGTTTGACAGTAATTTTGAAATTAATGATCCACATGACTAGATTTATATAAATAAATCATATAAAATCCACAGCAAAAGTAGTGAAGCGAATGTCTTCCCTTTAATATAATAGAAGACAAAGTTTATTTTATTCCCTAATTTAATTTCCCCCAATCGGATCGGAGCGTCGTCTTCTTTTTCCGTTGCCCTTCCACGCCTCCGCCGAATGATCTCTGTCTGATGCTGTTCAGTTAGATCCTGGTGAAATATCTATGAGACCCCGTTTCCCATCTGACTCGCTATATCGATTCCACCAATTCCTACAAAAATGAAGATTATTATAGTGGTAATGCTTCTCTGCTACTCGGTTGCCTCCTCTTTCGGAGATACGACGATCCACACGAACAATTGGGCAGTCTTGGTCTGCACTTCTCGATTCTGGTGAGATCTCCAATCCTTCGAATTTATGTTTTTTTTTTCACAAATGAAGGTTTTGGAGTCTAATTTTGGTACATCTCAGGTTTAACTACCGGCACATGGCCAATACACTCTCACTCTACAGGTGAAATCGAACCCGATACGTTCATGTTTGAAATGGATTCTCTTTAGTGTTTCTTACCGTCTTTGCTTCTCTTGGCTTGGCTTGGTGGTTCTAGGACAGTCAAGAGACTTGGAATACCAGATGAAAGGATTATCCTAATGCTTGCTGATGATATGGCCTGTAATGCTCGAAATCAATATCCTGCTCAGGTTTTTAACAATGAGAACCACCAGATTAACCTCTACGGAGATAACGTTGAGGTTACCATTTCCCACCCCTATACTACATTCATGTGTCCAGAACCAGGTGCTCATTCTATCATATCTCTCAGGTAGATTATCGTGGTTATGAGGTTACGGTTGAAAACTTCTTGCGGGTTTTGACTGGGCGTCATGAGAGTGCTGTTCCAAGGTCAAAGCGTCTCCTCAGTGATGAGGGTAGCCATATTCTTCTCTACATGACTGGCCATGGAGGTGATGAGTTTCTTAAGTTTCAAGATGCTGAAGAACTCCAGAGTCATGATTTAGCAGATGCTGTTAAACAAATGAAAGAGAAGCGTAGGTATGCCACTTCACTTCTTTTGCATTCTTTCACTGCTTTTCTTCTGCCTTTTCCAAAACATTAGTCATTTTTTGTCTCCTATCTTTTATCTTCTTCTTTTTTGACAATCTAATGGCATTACTCGGCTGTCTCAGATTCAAGGAGCTGATGATAATGGTTGACACTTGCCAAGCTGCCACTCTCTTTAACCAGGTACATCTTCCGAAAATTGACTTCCCATCTATCATTTGGATTTTTCTCTTACGTTACAATTGTTTTCATAGCTTCAATCTCCTGGTGTTTTGGCTATTGGTAGCAGTCTTAAAGGAGAGAACTCCTACTCCCATCACCTGGACTCAGATGTAAGTGCCCTTTACTATTTATGAATGGAAAGTATGTTTCTTCTTTTTATCATTGTGTATTCATCTCTGCTTCCAATTTTGTTTTTGCTTCAGATTGGTGTATCTGTTGTAGATCGGTTTACATATTACACTCTTGCCTTCTTTGAGAGGCTCAATATCTATGACAATGCATCACTTAACAGGTACGATAAGTCGATAACTATGCATGTTTTACCTCTTGACGTTTACATATTACACTCTTGCGCAACTCTTGTCACCAACATTTTGTTGTGTCCGAGTAGTAATATTTTAACGAGTTATATGTGTCTCTCTCTGTATGTTTTACCTCTTGACGTTTATTGATCATTGTTAAAACTGAAACGCCTTTTAAGCTGAAAACTCTGAGCTACAAACATCCGTTCACCTCCTGTTGTGCAGTTTGTTTAGGTCCTATGATCCGAGACAGCTAATGTCTACTGCCTACTACCGGACTGATCTTTACCAGCCACATCTGGCGGAGGTAAGGAGGAAATTGATTGCACAACGTTTTAATTTGATGTTCAGTTTGAGGTGCCTGTTCTATAGGGGCTGAACAGAACCACTACATGACCAGGGAAACAGTATTGATTTAGATGAAGAACTTGCACCTTCTGGATACTTTTTTCCTTTCCGTTTTTGATGAACTATGTCTGTCTTGAGTTACTCATTCTCCAAGTTTACTTATTTGATTTAGGTACCGGTAACAAATTTCTTTGGTTCAGTTATGGAGATCATTCATACTGATTCAGCTTACAAAGCCTTCTCAAGTAGAATCTCTAATAGTAAGATCAATTCCGACATGCCACTCAGTCAACTTTCGGAGCAAGATCTTCAGAATGCAAACATCCCTGATGATGAACTAAAAGCTGAGGTAACTATCTAGGCCCCCCCTTCTCTGGTTTTTATCACAAGTAACACGTCCAAAGATCCAAACTTCGGGTTCAGTACTTCGAAAACAGGAAATATTATAATTGAATCATGCATTAGAGCTGAGTTAGGGTGTTGAGCACTCGCCTACTACTCTGGATTCGAGTAAAACGGAATTAAGATCCGTATGTTATGTTTGTTGTTGCAGAAGCAAAAATGCCCATATACACAAATGCGGGCAGACCTCAACGAGAAACTGGAGAAGCTTGAAAATATCGATACAGTGGTTAACCTCAGCATAGCGGGGATGTTTCTCGTTGCAATGGTCTCATCATCTTTGTTATGATGATGTCTCCATGAGCAGCTCTTAGTATAGGATGAACTTTAATCATCATCATCATGTCCACTTCATTTAATGTGTTGTATGATCGTCACTGTTGCAGTTTCATATCAATGTATTACTTTTATCACAATGGTTTCAAATTTCCCTTGATACTACTCACATACTGAACTCAAAATTTAAACTTTTTTTTTGTTGTCAATTCTCTTAAACAAATGGTTACTACAACCTTTCAGCCACATTTGCTTTTTTTTTTTTTTTTTTTTTTGACAGAATTGACTAGTTGTGAATTTAAGAATTCTATTTACGTAAATCCATATTGACCTGCAAAACTTTGTATTTTAATTACTTGAAATCTGTCCATAGAATTTATGGCTGTTATTATTTCACGTCACAATGTGTCTGTGTATTAAATTAAAAAAAAGAAAATGACACAAATGTGTTGGACGAAGAACATTTTTTATTGGCTGTTTATCTAGCGGATCAATAAACTCTGTTTTTATCATTTCTCAATCGAAACAATATTATATCCAATAGTGCCTTAACTTGATTCATATATCAAAATTGTTATCACGCAACAGTTCTCATAGTTAATTTAAGAATTATAGTTACATATAAATCTATTTTAAATGATAATAAAACAGAAAAATATTATAAAAAATTGTACAAATTTTGAATCATATGAAATTTCTTTTTAGTTTTTTTTTACAAACAAATATATCAAATCATTAAAAAAAAAAAATTTTGAATATGAAAAGATTTTACATCGAGCAAATTGTATTTGATGAATTCCCACTTTTGCATAGAGTTTAACCAGAGTCTAGAGCATGATTAGGCCAATCAGGGTTTTCACAATTAAAGTAAAACAACCGATGGTTATAATATGAAACTGGTTTACCTTCGAGATAATCAAAACCATCAAAAACCTGTAACACATTAGAAAAACAATTAATTATTTTAGGTTTGTAAATTCCAACAAAAATAAAACGGATGAAATTTGAACTAAATTACCTCGGATATCAGTCAATCCTTCCAAGAATCTCTTCTTTGACAAAGCATTGGATAGTGGTTCTCAATCGATTTAGGGTTTTGTTTCGGCGGGAGCGAGCGGAAGATGACTTTAATCGATTCCAATTTGCTACTTTTGAATGATTTGTTCCTGGGTTTCAGTTGGACATCCTCAATTCAAACCCAAATTCCTAAAACTTTAAATCTTAATCTTTCGAATGGAATAAAAATTCCTATATCGTATTATTCAATCTAAAATTTTTGAAAAATCAAAGCTAAATAGTTAAAACTAATCAACGATATAGTTATCTAAATTAATATATTTGAATACACTAAAAAAATCTATATTTTGTTTTTAATTCAAAAAAATAAAATTATTTATATATTTTTTATTTTTTAACTACAAAGTACTTTATACTTGTTAAACTTAAACCAAACCCAACTGATGATAGGATATTGTAACAGTCAAACGAGGCTACAAGTAATTCGTTTATTTGCACTCAATGGCCTTAACATTGATATGTTTGGTAAAGGTTCGTGGGAATGTTTTTGCTTATAAAAAAAAAGAAAATCAGTGCACACTGTTTATCTATTAGACGGAGCTTGAAGGGTTTAAGACTCTGTCATTAGATATGTACGTAAAATGCATATTGATATTGGAGAACGCCAAAAACTTTTTGAAAGAAATGTTGATAGGGGTGTGGTGGTAAAGTGGACGCCGCTGATTTCTGGATTTGCAAAGTGTGAAAGCCCGGTGTTGAGGCAGATGCTATGAAAATAGATTTACTTTGGGCCTTTTTGTTTATTGCTCGAGCGTGGAATCTCCTAGGCACGGGAAAAGTGTTCATAGCTATTGGCTACATGATATAAATAAATAAAATTGGGAATTTTTACCATTCCTTACTCTCCGGAAACGTGTTTCAGCCCATGCCCATGAGTGATTCCTAAGATTGGGCTATCTTGGGCTAATTGTATCAGGCCAGAACCAAATTTTGGGGTTGGCCCAGTCAGATTCATTTATGGTACAGATATATTTGCTTTGCATAAACATATTGAATTCCATATACTTGGGAAATATGCAAAAACGAATAAATTTACATATATGCATTTATGGTAAATAAAAGTTTGTATTGACTTAAAAAGAGATATATAAAGATACAAGATATATATCACATCCACATAAGCCAGAACGCAACAAATGAATCTCGCCTATCTTTTTCTCCATCTCCTGAATCTGAGTCTGACTCTTTACTTGCTTCTTTAATTACTCTCATTCTTAAAAAAAAAGAGACAGAGGGGTGTGTGTACAACAAGACACAACAGTATCACATTATTTTCACATTCCTCTTTGCTTCTCAAAACCTACCTGTACTTTCTCTCACTCATATCATTTCTCTTTTCTGTTTTTTTTATATATATATTTAATTTCTAATTTTTCTCTCTCTCTCTCTTGAGCTGCTTTGGTTTGTTGTATCTTCTCTCACTCAGGCCATAATATTAATTAGTTTGTCTCTCCGAGTTTGCAAATTGTAAATCATCTGGGGATTCTCGTTGGAACCCACAAACCCAAAAATTGCTTCCCGTGAGATCTGACTTCCTCTCGAGCGTTTAGATCCGTCGGTGATGCGCTTCGGAGATGGCGAATCTAGTGCCTGGCGTTTTGCTCAAGCTTCTCCAGCACATGAACACCGACGTCAAAATCGCCGGAGAACACAGGTCGTCTCTGTTGCAAGTAGTTAGTATCGTGCCAGCTCTAGCCGGAGGGGAGCTATTCCCAAACCAGGGCTTCTATCTCAAAGTCTCTGATTCATCTCACGCCACTTACGTCTCTCTCCCTGACGAGCAGGATGATTTGATTCTCAGCGATAAGCTCCAATTAGGTCAGTTTATACACGTAGATAGGGTCGAATCCTCTTCCCCTGTCCCGATTCTCCGTGGCGTTAGGCCCGTTCCTGGTAGGCATCCTTGTCTTGGCACTCCTGAAGATATCGTAGCTACTCACGCACTAGGCTTCCTCGCTGATGACAAGCTCACTGATAATGCTGCTGCTAATTGCAATGGCTCCAAGCCGAAAGAGAGAGTTAAGGCAGCTGCCAAAGGAGGAGCGCTTCCTAGTGAGGTTGAGAGACCAGCAGGAAATAGACTGAGTGTTAGCATCTCCAAGGATGAATCTTCTGAGAGTAAAAAGCCGTCTGCTTTATTCCGAGCCAAATCTGCTAAAACGGGCTTGGTTCTGGATTTAAAGAAGGAAACTTTGGGGAAGCTCAAGACTTCTTCGGGTTCAAAGTCAATCCCTTCTTCCCCTACGAGCTGTTATTCGCTGCCTACTTCTTTTGCTAAGTTTGCGAATGGGATTAAGCAGCAACAGCACGTGAAGCCAAAGCTACTCGAGAAAGGTTCTCCTAGGATGGGCTTGTCGGAGAGGGGCCGCTCTCCTCTCAAAGTGGAGAGTCCCAGTGTCGGGAAAAAGCTTCCCATGATTAAGAATTTCGTGCAGGGGATTGAGTTTGGAGCCAAGGCCTTGAGGAAAAGCTGGGAAGGGAATTTAGATATCAGGAGTTCAGATACCTCGAGATTGAGGCTTTCCAAACGTGATTCTACCCCTGATTCTCGGAGCTCAGCTGTAAGTTTTTCTTTTTATATATAGCTTTCGTGGCCTTTATATTGCAAAAGGGCGTACTGTATACTGTATACATCAAATCAATTTCGTTTTCATATTTATGACCACTTGATTTGAAATGTTATTCGTTTTTTCTTCCGTTTTCAAACATTTCTGAATGTAGCTTGTATAATCTTGGTTTCTAGGCTCCGCGGAAAAGCACATCTAGTGAGAAGTTGCCAAGCAAACAGGAGAGGGCTAATATATTTGCAAAATCATCGAAGGAGCACAGTAAGACTCCGTCAACCAAGAAAGTCGAGACAGCAGGAATAGGGGACACCAAAGATAAAACGAGTAAGCCTAAGTCTACATCCGCAGACAAGAAATCTACTGCAGAGAATGGATTACCTGGGAATTTGGTCAAAGTCCCTGTCAATAGTAAAAGATTAGCGGCTGCCAGTATCCAATGGGGTTCACTCCCTTCTTCTCTTTCGAGGCTAGGACAGGTATGGGCTTGACTGTTCTCGGATCCTCATATCATATCTTCTTTGTTTCATGATTTGCCTCTGAACCATTTGTAGTGATTAGGAAATTTTATCTTCAAAACGACCAGTTTGTAAATGCATTCATCCAAATGCCAGTTCTGTAATCAAAGTATTAACTGTGGAGGATCTAAATATTTCGTAGCTGTTACTTGAGCCTATCTCCTATCTAGACATTGACTCCAGTGATCGAATAAAACCTCCTAAGTATAGTACGTATATGCACCATATGTTTTAGTCTTTGGCATCGTAGTTAAATTATAAGATAAGCTTGTTGGCTCATTTCTGTATCAATATTTGCAGGAAGTCTTGAGGCATAGAGATGCTGCTCAAGTTGTTGCAATAGAGGCCATGCAAGAAGCCTCTGCTTCCGAGAGCTTACTTCAATGCCTCATGTACGTAATATTTAACATAAGTTGGAATTTATTCGAGCTTTGGATATTTGAGGACAAATCCATATTTGCTTTTGTCTCTGAATTTAGTTTTTACTTGCCTTAATTGTTTTTTGTTTAAAGAAAACTTGCCTTAATTGTTTCTAAACTTTATCCTGGTTCTCCATCTTGTAGTATGTACAACGATCTTATGTCAACGGCTAAGGAAGATGATCCATTGCCAGTCGTTGAGCAGTTCTTGAAGCTCCATTCCGGTCTGAAGAACGTTCAAATAATAACCGACTCATTGTCTAGATTAATTTCTTCGACATCTTCCCCAGAAAATGAAGAAAACAGATCTGAGGAAGCTGTAAAAGCAGCTTCGGAAAAGCAGAAATTAGCAGCCTCTTGGGTCCAAGCTGCATTAGTGACTAACTTATCGGCCTTCTCTGTCTACTCGAGTAAACCAGCAAAATCTGCTGCATCCAAGAGCAAACCGGTGATCATACTAGAGAGCCCGGGAAATAATTCCAGCGGGAAAACCCGTGGAAACGTCCAAAACCGGCCAACGGTTGGATCTAAACTCGTGGCACAGGGCATGATCCGTAAACACAGGGAGAACAGTAGCAGCCAAAAGGCCAGCACGGTAGCAGGATCAGAGTCTCCACCGCTGAACTGGGTGAAAGGGAATGGCCTGAACGAGGCAACCGACCTGGCAGAGAAGTTGCAAATGGTTTCTCAAGATTGGTTTTTGGGTTTCGTAGAGAGATTCTTGGACGCAGACGTTGTGGAGACATCTTCGAATCTGAATCTGTCTGATAACGGACAGATAGCGGGGATGTTGTCTCAGCTGAAGAGTGTGAATGATTGGTTAGACGAGATTGGGTCAAAAGAAGATGGAGAAGGGTTACAAGAAGTCTCAAAGGAAACGATCGATCGATTACGGAAGAAGATATACGAGTATCTTCTTACACATGTGGAGTCGGCAGCTGCAGCACTTGGTGGTGGTAGTGGTGGTGGTGGCTCCGTCTCTTCTCCTAGACCCAAACCAATCGAAACCAAAGCTAAGAGATAACTGATGAAAGCTTCGACTTGTTTGTTTTTCCTTTTCTCTTTTTTTTTTTTGTACATATGAAAATTGGTTGCCATGTTATTCTGTATAATTCTAATATTTCACTAAGAAGAAAGCCTACCGACGTGAAATGTTGGTATTTTTTATTCAGCCAGAGATATACTCAGCAAAGAGACCCTCTTGGCTCAAAAGATTTCAATATATTTTTTATTTATCCATTTTGAGGATTCTCACTCTGGTGTTTTAAATTTAGCTATCAAATTTAAACATTTTGAGTTTGGAAATTGTATTGTATGTTTGAGAAAAGAAGAAGATTTGATCGTTTCTCGATAATGTAAAGTTTAACTATGTGTATGACGGTACGAGTTCAAGATATTCTGTGTGCACGAGTTCAAGCTCGTGGCTACAAGTTTAGTTTCGATTTAAAACCTGACCAAATTAAAACAATTAAACCGAGACCAAATCGAAATTTATTTTAAAACCATTTGATCTCACTAATTTAGATTCCTAACATACAAAACCAAAACGAGATAGATATAAAAGGTGCCTTTCTCTGTTCGGCCTTCTGCTTCCATCTTTGCTTTCATTCGTCTCTGTTCCCCATTTGGTCTCCTTTCATTATACAGTGTAACGTGGAAGCTTGCCCAAAGGAATGAAGATTGATGGGAATAAAGAGGGAAGGGATTTGGATATCTCTAATTTTCAAAGCAAATAGGCTCAAATTTCAAATGGGAAGTGATGGAAAAGCACGTATTAGACATTGCCATGTATCTAAAAAAAAGGCGGCATCATTTCAATAAAACCCTCTCGTGATTTCCATAGTTGTACAGAAAGCAATATGATTAAATCCTGCTGGTTTAGACTCGATACAATCATCAACTCCCCAGACGCAGAGAGTATATGGGAGAAAGAAAGCAAAAAGCTTGGACTAGAAATTAATCTTCTTCAAGATTGATAGAATCCTTGAACTTAGCATACAAAACCTTCTTAAGCTCTGCCATCCGTGAGACAATGGATTCCTTCTCCTGCTGGAGCAATGCAAGGCTTTTGCAGGTGGCCTCTTTCATCTCTTCTATCCTAGTCTCCACTTCGTCCCTGGGGACATGAGCAAAGACCTCTCCAATCTGAAAGCGCACCATGTCCTCATCAGCAAGGATCAACTCGTTCCCCGCATCCTCGAGATTATCACACTTTTCCTGCGTAATATATAAAAAAGAAAAAGGGATAAAGCAATGGTGTCTGATATCCCCAAATAACAAGGGAAGAGCAAAGACGTATTTTATGCAAAGATGCAGCACCGGGAGGAGGAAGTCATGAAGGAAGTAATTTGAGACACTGAATCTAATAACGCATGATGAGTCTAATATGAGGAGATGTTTAGAGAGTATGATACTCTAAAGGAACATAGTAAATAGTCGAGAGTAGCTGTGCTCAGCAAATGGATGAATGAGCAGTGATAACGAAATTACCCTCAGGAGATGGATTTTTATAAAAAGAGAAACAATTCACCTCCTAATTTTTCCAATCTTAAAAAAACCCTAGAATCCAAAGCAGCTAAAAATCAAAATCAAAGGGAAGATAGGGAGGGAGAGGGGGGGGGGGACCTTGGCGAATTTGATTTCGTCATCGAGTTCATGGAATCGGTTGTTGAAGCGGCTGAAGGTGTTAATGTTCTGCTGGTCCTCCCATGTCACCTCCATCTCAGATCCGCTACTCCTTCCCTGCACACATTCAACATTATCACCACCACTCAGTTGTTTTTAGTCTTCGCAAATAATTAACAGCCTCCTCAAAAACATAGAGAGATCATGTTCCGTTGTTTTACTTGCTGCTGCATTTTCGATTCGTTTCGCTCCGCCGATGCAACCAAATTCAATACTTTTGCTTTTTGCTCTCTGTTGGGACCAAATTTGCCAATCTAATGCGCGACCGTATATATCCTTGCGTGTGTCTAATGTAGGAGAGTGCATTTTTTTTTTTTTTAATCTTCTTCTTCTCCATACCTATCTGTTTTTAATAATATAAGGATAATTTGTGAGTTTCTCCTTAAACGATTTTGAAAATAATAAAGCCAAACCCAAACGTATAAAAATTTCCACACTCTCTCTTCTAAGATACCCATCTACTTTGAATTCAAGTAACTATGTAACTATGGACTCACTTCAGCAGTAGGTTCTTTTTAGGCCCATTTGGGTTCATTTCTATATCTTCCCCACTGTAATTCTGTAATGACCACTATTGCAAAGGGATTGCAAAGGGACTGCAAAGAAAAAGGGTTCCAAAATAAAACAAGCATCCATCCCACCTTATTGCAAATAAAGAAGCCAAACGTATATATGTTGTTTACTGCGGTTTACTATTCCCTTAAAAATATATTTATCCAACATAAAAACCAATTAATATAAATAAATACTATAATTCTTTTGTTTCTCTCATTAACGCTGACACAATAAAAAGGTTTCTAGAGCATAACGTCTAAAATGAATTGCAAACCTAAATTAAGAAAGAGTTGGTTATTCCAACAGAAACCATATTAGTTTGTTTCTGGACCCTCACAAGAATTAAACAGTTCCAGATTCTCCCCAGGCGTTTAACAGAGGGAAAACCCATTATATTTGGCAAAACGAAAATTCTAACACACTACTTTTGAACGATACAAAAACATGCGGTAGAAACTGCAACAACACCCGTTTATTTCCCTAAGCTTTCTACTATTCTACCATCAATGTTCACAATAAACCTCTTCTCTTCTGTACATACATAAAATAAACCAAACAGAAAAAACTTCTTCTCCCTTTTTCTGCTTCCGGGAATAATAGTTTTTGAGGAAGAGAGATCTGGGATTTTCACACATCCTTTTAATTAAATCTCCTTCTCCATCCTTTGATATTTTGTGCCGGCCGCGCTTTTGTCTTAAGAGAGATCAATACCATTTCCACCACTCCTCACACAACTTTTTCTGTTTACGTGAGCTAACTTGTACAAGAAGGCACAAATCCCAAATGATCTAACTTTTCCTGATATAATATAATCATTAACGTGACGGCTATTTCTAAACAACAACAACAGCGAAAAATGGTGAGGGTTGGTGAAGCATTGAGTGTATCAACCTCATCGTCTTCATCACTCTACGAAAGTGAATCAGAAGAGCTTCAAAAGATGTCGCTGGAACCACCGAGAGTTAAGCCCAAGAAACGTCTCTCCAAGCAACTCTCAATGCTAGAGACCCGAAGAGACATCGCATGGGAGCGTCGCCGTCGCCAGATGCTCCATCACCTTGAGAGGAAGCAAATAAACGAAGGCGGAGATGACTTAACGGACGAGGACTTGAGTGAGCTCAAAGGATCTATTGAGTTAGGGTTTGGGTTTAACGAGGAGCAAGGGCAACAACTTACAACTACGTTGCCTGCATTAGATCTTTACTTCGCTGTGACCCGTCAGATCTCACCGGTTTCCACCCCAAGCAGCGGTGGATCTTCATCCTCTCGACCTACTTCCCTTGGAGACCGATCCTCCTCTTTTGGTAGTCCTATAAGCGACTCAGATGGTTTGAAATTTATGTCTCCAGGTAACCATTTTTTTTTGTCCCTTCATTGTTTTAACACTTTCTAAACGTATTTACCAAATAAATTATCATCATTAAAAAGTGATTCCGTTGTATTAGTTAAACAAGTGCTGGAATGATAATTTATAAAATAAACTTTCAGGAGATAATCCCCAACAGGTTAAAACGAGGCTGAGGCATTGGGCACAAGCTGTGGCATGTTCTGTGATACAATCTTATAATTAAGCAGAGAAGTGAGAGATGGACGTTTACAGAATGGGACATGAATGAGACTACGCAAATTTGGTTGAGGCAAAGCAAGTATATATTGTGGAAATTATAATGGCGAAGCTTACGAGAGTTCAATTAATTAAGGAGGTGATTGACAGATAGAGAAGGGCGAGTTACTGAAATTTTAAACCAAAAGAAGAAATGGAAAGATGCATAAAGGTCTTGCATGTCTCCAATTTTTATTTTCACCAAGTAATTCTACAGATTTTAGGTTTTTGCTTCTCTTCCTTGTCCTTCTTCCCTCTTCCTTTTTTGTTTTCTTTTTCCTTATAATTATCTCTAGTAAATTTATCCTCTATCAAACTTCTTTTCAAATGTCAAAGAGAAATATACTTCTTTTTCGGCGAGATATAGACTTTTAATCCAGAAAAGAAATGATGAATGTCTTGTTATTTCTTAACACTCGAGGTTCTTTATTTAACATTTTTACTGAAACCAACAAAGGAATATGAGCTTAATAACAAAAGCTCAAACTTTTTAACCATATTACTATAGGCGAGAAATGTACAGCAAGCTTAACAAAGTTGCATGACTTCTGAAATGCTTAACAAAAGTATCAATCTAACTAATAAAAAATATTAAATGAGAACTTCAGCACAAACCCCCCCACATTCACTCTTCGCTCAAATCCCATAAGAAAAATCATTAAAAAAATGCAAAACAAACCCAAAGAAAGTGAAAACCCACAAGGAAATTATGAACACCAAACCCAAAAAATATGAATCATTCCTGAAAATTGTAAAATACTGTAATTATTGTATACACGAAAGGGGAAAAGGCCATGAAGAAGATGCTGTACAGATTCCTTAAGCTTTTTCACCACTCTTGGCTTCTTTTAGATTCCACTGCAATATCTTCTCCACAAAGTTATCTGACATAAAAAAAAAAAAAAACAGAACCACATAAGAACTTGAAATTTGTGATTCTGTCCATAACAGAGATTTGAAAACTCAAATGAATACAACAATCAGAGAAGTAGAGAGGGCATACCTTTGTGAAGGTTTGTTTACAGGTAGACGCGGCATCAACTCTCTGTATGGTTATGTCTTTTCATGCTGAGACTCCGCAGGGTTTGCAAATGAGAAGCTATTTCCTTGACAAATTGTACGCCTTCATTCCCGTGCCCGAGAGAATTCACAACATGTTCCAGGAAATACAAGTCTCCCTTCAGCTTTTCTACTCTCTCACGTAGCTCAGAAACGGATTCTTGTGTTTCTAGGTTATCGACATGAGCCTCACCATCTACATCTGGTTGGACCCTGTTTTCAATCTTCTCCAAACAACTGGTGATATATAACCTCTCTTCGTTGAACCCTGTTAAACAATTCTGTATCTTGTTGCTCATTCTCTCACTAGGCGAGTCAATCCCGGTCACATTTTCTGCGACATCTAGCTTCTTCTTCTGCGGGGTCTGGTCCCGGAAGTAATCAACCTCAGCTTCTAAATCTTGAATTAGCTTTTCTCTCTCAACAAGTAAATCATTCAGTTTCTGTATTGCTTCCATATCATACTCTGCTTGCTCTTCCATCATCCTAAGGTTCTGCAAAGCTTCCATCTGGAACAACGCCTTCTCTTCCTGCAACCTCGTAATCATAGCCATTGCTTGGTTTGTAGCAACCGCTGACGCGCTTCTTTCTTCCTCCAATTCTTTGTATAAACCAGTCAGCAATTTCCTGTCATGATCAACCTGTCTTTTCAACCGATCACTTTCACTTTCTCCTTCGATCTCGCTGACAGAAACTCCTTCTAATGATAAGTTGCTCTCGTTCCTTTCGAGCATTCTCTTTTGGATTAGCAACTGCATATCAAGATCTAGGTTCTTTGTCTCCTGATCACTAGATAACTTGGGGCTTATATCTCTAGGAGACAAAAACTCTATCCCACGAGAAGCTGATATTTGAGTAAGTAGTGCTTTAAGGTCTTCGCTAACTCTAGAAGTATCTTTCTTCATCCATTGCTCTATTTGTGCTCCTCCATTACTATCCTTGGTACCCTCGTTGTGTACGATGATATTGTATGCATCCGCAAGATCCAGCAACTCGCCTCCTTGCATCCAAGACTCACCTGAACCAATGTTTGTTTCCGCAGCCACCGACATTGAGTTGAAAGATGAAGATTCTGACTCCGGAGCAGCTTCTGTGTGAGAAGCCATTTCGGACACAGAAGAGACTGTAAAAGATGTCTCTTTTGTTTCCTTGTTTTCTGATACACCTGATTTCAAAACGCATTTACTTCATCAGAGACCCATAACTATTACATTCCCATTATTTCACAACAATTTGAAGCTTACACAAGCAAAGCTGGAGAGAAAACTTACAGTCTTCGGTTAAATCGTCAGGCATGGATTTTGTAGATTTTGAAGGTGACACGACTACATATTCAGATTCCAGAGAGGCAATATCAGCTTGGTTTGTGTCCCTCTCCTTCGACGTCTCAACAGGGGTTTCATTTGTAGTGAATGATTCAGGAACCTCGTCTGGTGATGAATCACGGATGGGCATAAGTTCATTACCCTTTAAGATATCTTCAGGAGTTTCAGCAGCATCTAATAATGTTGAAGTAACATCATTGAGGTAAACAAGCTCAGTCTTCTCCATCAAGGCATCTGCAGGATTTTCCTCAAAATCTTCACCTAAAGAAGTACCTTGGAGGTCAACCAGCTCTTCTTTCTCCTTTAAAGCAGTCTCTCCCATTAAGACATCTTCAGAAGTTTCAGCCGGAACTGGTGTTGAGGTAACATCATTGAGGCAAATAAGCTCAGCCTCCTCCACTGAGGCATATGCAGGGCTTTCCTTAGAATCTGGTGTTAGTGAAATATCTAGAAGGTGGTCCAGCTCTTCTTCCCCCTGTGAAACAGTCTCCCTATTTAAGAGATCTTCAGGAGTTTTATCTGCAACTGATGTTAAAATAACATCTTTGAGGCAAATAAGATCTGTCTCCTCCATTAAGGCATTTTCAGGATTTCCCTTAAAATCTGGTGTTAAAGAAATATCGTGGAGGTTAATCAAATCTTCTTTCTCCTTCAAAACAGCTGCAGAATGCTCCATGGCCCGTGATGTTAAGAAAATATTATCTAGTGAAATGATCTCTTCTTCCTTTGACACGTCCTCTGATATTTCAGGCACACCATTAATTGGATTAAGCTCCGTCTCTTCCATTAAGGCATCTGCAGGACTATCCTTAAAATCTGGTGCTAAAGATATATCTTGGAAGTGAATCAAATCTTCTTTCTCCTTCAAAACAGCTGTAGAATCAGAATGTTCCATGGGGCTTGACGTTAAGAAAAGATTATCTAATGAAATGATCTCTTTCTCCTTCTCTGACGTTTCAGGCACGCCATTAGCTGGAATATGCTCAGGAAAAAAGGAATCATAAGTTCTCAAATCAATCTCTCGCAAATGAACTTCCTCTCGGTCATTTCGGGTCACCAAAGGGAAATCAAGATTTAGCAGCTTATCGGTAGCCAAATCATAAGGCAAGGTGATAACTGGAGGAGTCTCCAGATCCACGTTATTAAACCTATGATCCTTTTCTTTAACCACTACACCTTCATCTTCTGAAAATACAGCTTCTGATTCAGTATCTGAATGAATCTTGAGCTCAGTGTACCCAACATGAGGCAAATGATTGAACCTGACACTTTTCTTGGGTGTAGTAGATTGTTTCGCGGTTCTCACATCACTAACCAAACGAATCTTGGGTAGCGTTGCCGGTTTAGCCAACACCTGATCAGTAGAAGCGGTTTGTGGCATCCACAGCTGATTACAACATGAGCAATATCTTGGATTTGTGCTTGGATCAGTCTTGGATCCAAAGGACGAATCTTCGCCCAACTTCCCAACCAATAGTCTGTAAGTTTCAGCATTGGACTTATTGGTTGTAGCGAAAGAGAAAAGGCAAGTTTCGCACATTCCCCGGACGTCAACAAGCTTGCCATGAGCGTGACAGTAGACCAATGACGAGATTTCTGATTTGTGTTTAGAGCAAACCATGTCCCAATGAGATTTGCTCAAATGTTTTGTCCTCCCGAGAATATGATCAAGCCTTGAGCACAAAAGGCACGGAGATTGGAGATCGGAGTAATCTGCAAACCTCGTGATCACGTAGGAGAATACAGAGTTCGCAAAGAGCATCAGCATCAGCAGCCACTCATTAAAGGCTAATGCCAAAGCTCTTGTGAAACTCCGTGAACCCGAGCAAGATTTTGGTGGAGACATTTGTCTAGTAGCCATCTTATTGGTACAACATATAAGATCAAGATTCAATCAATCAATCAAGGCAGGTTTCAAATCTGCATCAACGAGATACAATTCAAACATTAAGTTAGACTACAAATACCTGTGAAGAATATCGAAATAATAAACACAAATTCTACTCAGAGAAGGACAAAAATTGATAGAGATTTCAGAATCAAGACTCAGGCAGATTCTTGAACACACACAGAGAAAACTAGAATTTACCTTCTTCGTTTTTTGTTTCCAGAGATATTCAAACCGATTTATGAGTGATATTGCAGAAACAGAGACAAGGAGAAAACGTTGACCAAGACAAAAACAAGCTTACAAAGAGGTTGTATCCTTGTCATAGTCTATTTCTCCAGTAGAAGATCAATTTTTTCAAACAAAACTGAAATATCTAGAATTGAACTACTCTAAATCAAGTGTTTGCCACAAAAAGAAAAGAGATCTAAAAGAATAATTGACAGCTCAACAAGTTACAATTTTTGGGAAAAGGAAGAAATCTAAATTAGAAGACAACCATCTCACCAAGCTAGCTTAAGATAATTTACTAAATAAGATCAATCGTAGCATCAAGACCTACAAAATATACATATATGAATGGAGAACAAAAACATATCTAGAAGCTTATTATCTCTCTTTCTCTTGTATAAAAAAACTAACCTTTTGATCATGAGGTAGGATCACCAGAGTCATTGGAAGAAAGTATATATCTTTGGATCGAAGGTTTGATCACAGAGTTGAAAGTATAATAATTACAAAAGATAGTCTGTTTTGTGAGAGAGACTTGCCCAGAAAACATTGATGCCATTTATATTATTTTAAAAAACTCGAAAAAAGGCGAACCCATTCATAGACCCAGCAAGGACTGCACGTAGTCTTCTTCACAATAATAACCCACGATTTATTATTAAATAAACCTCAAAAAATAAGGACAAAAATTATTCCTTTTGGAAAACATTGAATGAGATCTATTTGATCGACCAAAGTCGCCAAACCAAACCAAGGGAAAACAAAAGATAAACATAACCAAATGGTGGTGGTCTAGTGGCTTCCACTTGGGGAGGAGTCGCCCTGTTGGTCTAGGCCAGGGATCGATTCCCTTCAAGTGCGAAGTTGCTAAACATTTCCCCATTTGGCCACACGGATATGGGCCCATGCTTTAGGGCCCATTTGCAAACCCGGAGAAAGGGTCTATCCATGGGCTGCACCTCCTCTGGGGGATTAGTTGGGCAAATATAGTGGAAAGTGGAAACAGATTACAGATTGCTTTTACAATTCGCAAAGTTGATACTAATAAGATAATTAATAATTATCCTTTATTCTCTTATAATTTTTTTGTTAAAGCTCTTTTTTTTATTTGTAATTATCAAACGAATAATTATGAAATGGTAGGCAAAGGTTGAAAGTGAAGATGGAGATGTATGGGAAAGTCGGCTAGTACGGCTACTGATTAGGAAAATGGTTGCCGAAAGTGGCCTTCAAAGAAAGCTAGCTAGTGTGGAAACAACAACAAAGTTCGTTCTTTTTAATAAACCAAAATGATTTTACTTTCAATAAACAAAAAAGATTTTTTTATATATAAAAAAAGAAACTATCATGGTGTTTGAATGAATATAGCGTTTATGAGAGTCCATCGGTAAAGTTCTACCACATTTTATAAGCATATCATTGGAAAATATGTTTCTCAGAACATTTAATACTTTTTTGAAACTAGTATTTTGCATTCGTAGCTCTGTCTAATATCTAAAAAATCTAATTCAAGGAAGGTCTCTGACTATAGATTGATTATCCTCTACAACACACACTACAAGATTATTGCAAAAATTCTCACTAGACGTTTTAGACCCCTTCTCCTCTTACTTATATCCAAATCTTAATCTGTGTTTGTGTCGGGTCATACTAGCTCTGATAGTTTGCATGCTCATTACTCATGAAACCTTTCATTTTTCTCATATATTTTAGTAGCAAAGAAATTCTGCTGTACAGTTAAAACGGATAGAAACACGGCGGATGATACGATCATGTGAGGTTTTCTGCGTGATCACGATCATAAACTTGGTCGGTCTAATCTTAAGAAGAAATTGTTGTTGTAAATGAAAAAAGAAGTTGATATTATGTCTTTTGATTTCTTTATTTGTGTCTAAAAAATGTTTATCTTCAAATTCAGGCTGATGTGTTTCTAGTGTAGTTTTGGCCCCTTTCGGATTTTAAAATGCCTCTGGGAAAAGAAAAAAAAAGAAACGTTGTCAGTATTAAAATGATCGTTAGGTGGGACCCAAATCTGGAAGAAAGGGTGTCTAGTTTCGAACATGAGACATTGTTCGAAACATATTGATCAAAGTTTCGGCCCAAATCCAAGCTTGACCAACTTGTGGTCCAGGCCGGCTCTAAGCCAAGTTCAAACCTTATCTCCGAATCGTAAGGGATGAATAAGATAATAGGTTTCTTCGCTTGCATGACGAAATGATAAATGGAAGAAGAGAAATATCTGTATTTAATATAAATGCTAAATTGTTTCGAAAGTAAAGCTTAAAATTCTCAATAAGTTTGAGAGAAGAAAGTGACTAGTGACTACCATATAGCCATTATTAGAGGATGCTCAGCGATAATTACGTGTGGGTTCCTCTCTTTCATATACGCTTAACCATCTTTAGTATGGAGGGCCTACATTTCTCGATTCATTATTAATTTATTATTTCTAATTTTTTCAGATATAAAGATCATACATTTTCTATATGAAAGAGAGCTTTAAATTACACCTCTCATCCATCTTATTTTTATGGACTTAAGGGTAACGAGAGTTTCCAAGATATTTTTACATTCCATTCACGTTGCTCAAGCTCTAACAAATATGTAGCAAAAAAAAAAAATATTTGATGTGATTTGCAAGCAAAAGCTCTCTTAGAATTACACAATATTTAACCCTGAGAGTTGCATATTAGCTTTAAATTTCTATATTAATACATTTGTAATGTATATTTAGTTGGATGTGTACTTTAATACCCTCGTTTCGATTAGAGCTATTTTGGGCAATGATGAATTAAATTAAAAGTATATTTTTAAGAATGAAGGGTAAGTTGTGGAGAATTTCTACTCGGAATTAAAATGTCCCTCCCATCATTTGGTAAGACTAAAGATCAATTATGATAAAACATCAGATGCACGTAATTTTATTCCGCTATATATATTTGATAAATGAGTAGACAAGTTCAGATTAGTTACACAACTTATGCAGTGAGCCTTAAGGCCCTTAACTACATATATATTAGAGAAACCAAAAAAACATATGATATATGCCGTCTGGTTTCTTTATTTGTGTCTATAAAATTAGTAGTCTCATTAATAAGATTCACAGGGAAAAGGAAAAAAAGGGAGGGTGGCAATTAAATTAAAGCATATTAGAGAGCTCCATCAAGTGGCTCATCTCCTCCATTTGACCCCCAGTACTTGTTTCCTCCAAAAGCCATTTCTCAATAAATGTCAATGGTGGAGTAGCATTATGATTATCATCATCACCATCTTCTTGGACATCATGATCGCAGTTAACGTTTTTCTCTGAAATATTTGGATGAACACGGAATCCCTGGTCATCATCCCCGTTGATTATTTTGCTGTGACCCTCTTCCCAAGAACCTTGTACATGCTCGTATGGAAATTGATTGTGATGATCAATGAGATTATTCGTCCGGTTTTGCAATTTTTGTTCCAAGAAACTAGCCGTGCTACTCTTTGGGGATGCTCTCATCCAACCTTCGAGAAGGCGAGAAATGTTTTCGGTGCTTGAAGCATAGGTAGATCTATGATTAATGGTGTTTCTCGTGGCTGAAGTTTGCATCGTGGTGTTTTCTGAAATGCTTCTCTCTTCACTCTCGGACTTGTTGAGCTTCTTCTTCAGATGGGTGTTCCAATAGTTCTTGATATCATTATCAGTTCTTTGTGGTAGATATGAAGCTATGGACGCCCATCTTAAGATTCAACCACATCCATATATAGACAATAAGCCGAGTTAGGGTTCATATCATCAAGATTATAACAAAAGAAAAAAAAACAATGAAAAGATGAAGAGATGTTGCGTTTTGAGATTACTTGTTACCCAATAGGGCTTGCAAATGAATGATCATTCCTTCCTCATGAGGAGTAAAGTTTCCGCGTTTAATTCCAGGTCTCAAATAATTTGTCCATCTCAGTCTACAGCTTTTGCTGCATCTCAGTAACCCTTTTAAAAGCCAAAGATACAAAACATCAAGACACACATGCAAACAACAAGGGAGAAAATAAAATAACTATACAAGTACATATGTTAAAATAATGACCAGTGTTGGTGGGAACTGATCTCCAGTTTCCAGGACCATGTTCTTGGATGTAAGAAACAAGAATGATGTCTTCTTCAGGAGTCCATGGTCCTTTCTTGATCCCTATCTTGTCACAGCATGGAGGCCTCCCCATCTTTCTCTCTCTTTCTAGATCTCTAGAGTTTAATTATGCAGTCTTTATAGATGTGTAAAGATGTATATACACATAAATGAATTAAATGCAATATGTGTATGTATATATGTGAAATTAATTGGGTGACTTAAAGAAGAGGGAAGAACTTTTTAAACCTGCTTTTCTTGACAACCTCTTTTGGATCTACCAAGCTCACGAGTCACTCTGCCTTTTCCATTAACTATTTTGCGTAGTCACATTAACGAAGATAGTTTGAGCTACATAAAAAAAATGGTAATCTCTCCCCTAAGAAAACGTTACTAAATTATTTAGTAAATGATCCACCATATTTATTTATCATCGAGTATTGCCATAAAAGGAACTCTTCAACATATTGTAGGTGAATATATAGTTTATCGGTAAAAATAAAGTGCTCGATACGGAACTTTCGTTTGTAAGTTACTTATAAACATTGCGCAATTGATGGAGGACTCGTGCGTGGATTATGTGCTACGAATTGGAAGAAGACTCTTAGGCTATGTGACATTTTGTGATAGTAATAGTGGTACGAAAATGATCAACATAAAGTGTGAGATGAAAACACAAGGGAATGATTCACTGCAACTAGGATATCCTCAATGCTCAAGTTTAGAAAAATTTAAAGCAGAATTTAGTAAAATTTGAAACAAAGTAGAGAACCGGAGTCACACAACATTTTCATATATATACAGTTTAAAAAAATATATAAGAATTACATTTTGTTAGCCTCTTTGGATAGATCTTTTGTTGTACATGTATCACGCATCACTCGTTGCACCTTGCGTTCAACCAATGATTTTACCACTTGTAGGAGCAAGTAATATTACCATTTAATTTGTTCATTATTTTTTAATCTGTATGACTATACAGTCTATACTAGCGATGGGCAGAAAACAACATAAACCCAATCGAATCCGAACCAACATCCCTAAGTTAAGATATAATTGAAATGTATGTATATCTGTTTAGTTAAATAATAATATCAGCTTAGTTTTATTACTCTCAAACCCATAAATCCAAAACTGATAGTGATTTTCGGTATACCTGAACCAAACCGAAAGTCATAGAAAATCTTATATTAAGTTATATAGCCAGTAAAGATAAACGTAAGTCAAAAGTTATACTTCTATAGTTATCGGAAATCGAACTTGAGAACCCAAGTTTGAAACTTGAACCAAGCTGGAATTGCATTAAACCAAAACGAACCAAGAAAATTAAAATTGGATTAAACCCAAGAATCAAAATAAACCAAGGCAAAATAACCGGAACACCCACCCCAACAAGACCCTAAGAAAGAAATGAAACAGAAAATCTCAAAAAGGAGACAAGTCCAAACAAGCTGCTTCAAATTAGTAAAGTAAAAGAGCAGAGAAGAAACAAAGCATATCATCATACCATATTACCATATGTCCATTTGTGTCAACTAACACCCAACGCTATACAGTCTATAAAATCCATCTTAATAGTGCCCGGAGATATTCTCTCCCACAAAAGAGAACCAAAACGAGACAAATCCTTAATTCCCCTTCCTTTGTCTATATTTTCTGACTGCACACTTGCTAAGAGATATAAAAGATATGTGTGACCGAGAGAGAGGCCGAGCAGTCAAGCGCGCAGACAATACCCGATAACAATGCTGATGAACGCCACGACGCAAACAAACAGCAGAGGGAACCCAATGTGCACTTCTTTCACTATCTTCTTCGTCCTCAGTTCCGCCTGCATCATCATCATAAATACAAGCTTTGTTACTACTCGGTTATAAAAGAAACAGCTATTTAGCCAGTCACTACTAGCTACTCTCACCAGCTCTTGTTGCAAGCTTTGTCTATGTTGGGAACTTATAGAACGCTCCTCCATTAGCTTCGAAATGGTTGAATCAGCCTGCGAATATTTTTTTTTAACTCTTTAGAACATTTGATAGTGCTTAGAAGATTGCACCCCAAGTAATGGACTTTAAAATTTGATAACCAAACCTGTTTTAGCTTGGATTCAAGAGCACTGACTTTCAGCTTCATCTCCTCAATGTCTTTAACCAACTTATAGTCATCCAATGCTTTAATATTCTGAGCATCTGTTTTCTGCAGCTGGACAACGTCTCTCTCCCTAGGCATCTTTCGTTCATCAGGATAAGTCACACTGTTGGATGAAATTATTCCATTAGCAAACCCTAGATCCCCAGAACGATCCATGGCCATATTCGTGGGAGTATCCAAATGATGTGTTGGCTTTATCCCCCTTCCATCATCTGCATCCTTATGAGACTTAATAGGATCAAATTCGGCTTCTTTTGACATTTTCAATGTATCGTAGCCACCTTTAGTTGCCTTCAAGTCATTAGCAGGATTCAAATCTTCAATAAAATCCGTGACGCCCTTTTTTGGTTGCTTAAACTCCTTTGCATCATAGGATGCATTAAACTCATCATGTCCAACCATCCTAGGCTCCTTTACAATCTCACTCTCCTAGAAAAATAAAGTTTTGAAGATAAACACAAAAGAATAAGAAACTGCCGACTGCACCCAATAAATGAGATTATAGGCTAAGCTAAAACGCACTTGGTGTGGGAAAGAACTACACACACTGCTTGGCGTTAACTCTTCACATATTACTAAAATCTCAAAAAACTTGGTTGTGAAAAGGTCTAAATACTCTTCTTACATATTGTGGAGGAGGAAGGGTCTCTGATTGACCATATAATCGATCCTTGAGGATGGACTCTTCCAATACTGGTTCCTGCTTCAGTGTCCCATTAATTGGAGAAAGTTCAGGTGAGTCAGAGGGCAACACGAGAGTAACTCTCAATTTGTTTTCCTCTATATGTTTGCCTTCCGCTTTGGAGAACTGCCAAGAATAAATGAATGAGCATACAGATGTACTTGACAGACCAAATAACTGGATTTCAGGATAGAGTGGTTCCAAAGGAATACCATGCTAGCTGTGATGTCTTCATCAGTTGTTTCCGCAGGCACGGCAGTACTTTGGATTAAGAATTTGTCTTTGCAAACCATATCTGGAGGTGGTTCTTTGAAAGCTTGCATAATGACTGTAATAAAATACAACTCGATTAACCCAAAGCATTGATTGAATTTGAAATTTTGAATGTGCAAGAACCTAATTATCATATAACTCAAATTTTGAATGCTCAAACAAATTATGAATTGGCCAACAACGCAGGTTCCATGTAGTGAGAAATAATTTGAACTAAGCAACTCCATCCGGAGCAGATACAATTTCGCTTGTGAACAACTACAACGTGAACACTGAAAGCATGGGATCCTAAACAAAGTCCAAACGCTGTTTCAAATTCGAGCGAAAACGGACAAATCTATGCAAATATAAACATTCCAGTTCATTTCCCACGCCAGCAGACATCACGCAACTACTTATCCCACCGACCGAAAGAAATCTAGGTGGAGGAAATTCAAGCATTGCTCGCAAGGATATAAAAAGTTGGCATACCAGAGAATTCACAGGATGATTTTGGTGCAACAACGCCAACATTTGGACGGACACAGTACTTCTTTGGTGATGTAGTTTTGACCTGTCAAAATACCAAAAACACAACTAATTTAAGTGTCTTAACCAGAGAAATATGTTTTCTCCGAAAACTTTAAGATATTAGATATCCTGAAGCCAGAAAAGAAAAGAGGAGATGGAGAAGAATGTGTGCTTAGACCTTAAATGCAACAAAATGATGGGTTGTATTTGTTAGCTGTACCACGCAGGTACTCTGCTTCTTCAGGTCAACTATAAAAAACAAAAAACAAAAAAGAGGAAACCGGTTAGTCTTAAAGGATAACAGTTACAGATGATTTGAAAGCAAGGCAAAGATGCTCTTAGCGACTTCCATCTTCACAGTACTATTAACAGCACCCACAAATCCAGCAGCAAGAAATGGTTTGAAAGTTCCTCAGCACATAAGACATCTTAACATTACACCAACTCATCTTACAAGAGAACAGACCAATAAACCACAGCACCACTACGACAGAAATCTAATGAGAAGGAAAAAGGTGACAATTCAGAGAACGAGGACCACAGAAGAGTCTAGTAACTAAACTAACATTATGCAAGTGATAAGAATCAGTCCCTAAACATGTCTTACCAACAAACTTCAACGTTCGTGGTTGAATATCCAAGAGCGGCATATTCATGTTGCTGAGGCAAAATCTGGTTAAACACGCTCCAACTTGAAACAGCTACCACTTGCAGAACTCTCTCCGCCTCTATTGTCAACAAAAGTTAAGAGGAAAACACACAATAAGATCAGCTCAGAATCACTCAAACCATGAGACTTTAAATACTCGAAAATCAGATCATTAGCCCCCTGTGCAACAATCATAATACTCTCTGTATGATTCGAAAATAACGAAATCTAAACAATCATTCGACGAAAACAACATAAATAAACAAAAGGTAGCGATTCAGATGCAACACGTATGCAGGAAACGGAAATGCTTCGGGTTCGCGTTATCGTTCTTCCGCCACCAGAAACGAACCACCGCGCAAACTCGACGACGACGACGACGCGTTTTCAAATCCGACAGCGCGAACTCGCCCGAAGACTCAAACGCGATTTTTATTTTTTTACCTTAATGCGTTGGGTGATTTTCTATTCAGCGATCCCGCCGACACAATTTGTCGGCAACGCGGTTTCGAGTAGCCGGAAAATCAAACCCCAGCGTGCAGTTCGACGACGATCTAAATTATATGGCCTCGTAGTATTCAAAACGAAAGGGGAAAATAGAACGACGACGTTTCGGAGGAGCAACTCCTCGGGATCCGCTAACCAATAGTAAAACTCAGATCACATGGATCTTCCGGAGCCCTAGCGATTTCGATTTCAAAGCCAAACTCTAGAGAGCAATAAATAAATACGACGAAAGCTCGAGGAAGAACCTAGTTTAGAGATAGAAGAAACCAACGATGATGATCAAAAGAGGGCGATGGAATCAGAGGAAAATCTTACCGTCTGTCTCTCCACGACGAAGAAGTAGCGATCGAGAGATAGAGAGAGAGAGAGCGATGAAATTTCTCGAGAGACCTAATCTGAGGGAAGGGTGGGTAGAGGAAGAAGAAGCAGTGAAGGCCAAGTATGGGGGAATGTGTTCATAACATCAAACANAAAAATTAACCCAACCAAAAAAAAAAAAAAAAGAAAGGTACTGAGACGGAGATGGTGAACATTTGTTGTACCTAACCGCAATTACTAAACAAAATTTGTTACGACTTATATAAATTTTGCGATAATTATTTTTGTAACGGACCTCTGTTTTGGGGTATTATATTATTTCCATAAAAAAAACAAAAAATGTAAGTGAGATTTGAGAATAAACCAGAAAATTAAGTGAGATTGCAATTTGGTAGTTGCGAATATATAGGAGTATGTGATTGTGAAATGAATGCACTGTTTTATTATTAATTTTTGTAGTTTGAATGCTTTTTAAGAGGATTACACGCGTGATTGTGATTCGATTCCGATCACCAACCTCTTTTGTGTTCCCTTTTATTTGCTTTCCCATTTATTTTTCTTTCGCAACACACACAAGAGATTTTAATACGTAATACAAATATTCCGAAAGACGTCAACAACATAAAAGCGTAACGCAAAAAGATATACAAATAGAGAAATTTGTAAAATTTGGAAGAAAACTTTATGTTTTTATGGTCTTTTTTTTTTTTTTTTACTGAAATGTTTTTATGGTCTTATTATGTAGGTGGTACATTAATTAATAATTCTCTGATAATGTTGCGTGGGATCTGTTTCTAATTAGGACAAAAACCTCTACACCTATCAGCTTTTAAGTCGATGATCTCCCCTTTCTAAGCTTTTGTATCAATTGTTTTTGCAATAGGTGTAAACAAGCAATAAATTATGTTCCACATGCTTCTTTAATTTCATAATAGATTATTCTCATTAAAACAAGGTTTGATTTGTTTTGTAACCACTACAAAACCACCACCTATTTTGATGATTTGATTAGCATTTAAAAAAATAAGAGATCTACATGAAAACGTTAGCTCCTTTGGTCATTGACCACAGCAATATTTCTCGTGCTGTGAGAATCAGTCTTATTGATGATCTCTTGCAAAAGGATTTTTATTATCAATCAATATTTTGTGTGTTCTGTTGCTGCGCATATATTTACTCCATTAAGCAAAGTTTCGCTGAATGGATGTATCACAACATAAAGTGGAGAGAGTCCAACAATTGTATTAAATTGAGAGCCCACAAGTTCAGAGTTTGAGAGAGCCCACCAATTTTAATTGAGGGCCCATACGTTCAGATTCCAGAGAGATGCATCATTATCTGTAAGTATAATTTAATAAATAACAAAAAAATGAGAGTCAAAAAGTTAGGAAAAGATTTATCCATCTTCCGACTACCTTCACATGACTCGTGTGGTTTTTTATAATTAAACAGAAAATAAAATATAATAAATCACCTACCCACATTTCAACCTCGTGCGCGTGTATAATACAACTAACACGGACAAACCAAAGCAAACACAAAGCAAGCTCATTGAGAGAAGGGAAGATTCAGGAGATAAACGCATCTTTATTCTTTCCTAAAGGGGTACCCTGAGGTATGTTTCATTCCTTTTTTTGTCTTCTGGGTTTCATTTGTCCATTATGGATCATGGATGATAGCTTAGATCGACTTCTGTACTGTTTTTTATTTGTTTACCTTTATGTCCGAATCTAAAACTTAGATCTTTGAGGAAGTGGTTGTTCAATTCTTGTGATGGGTGGATCTATTGACTTCCTTCTCTCGGTTTGGGTTTATCACTCTTCTGAAGACGGCTTTGACCTTTTTTCATATGAAAGCTTGTACGAGTTTTATTATGTCTTTAGATGTTGATGAAGTAGAACATCGTGATGATGATCCCATAAATCTTCAATGGGTTTAATAAAGATCTTTTCTTTTTTTTAAAAAAAATTCGCATCAAGCTTGAATCAAGACAAGATGAGAGATTTATGTTAAGTAGCTTTGATGTTTTGAACCGTTTTGTTGTTTCTGGATCTTTACTTGTTTTGACATGAATGTTTTATTCTCTATTGATTTTTACAGATCACAAAGGATACACACAATGGCCAAGGGAGTTGCAGTTTTGAACAGCAGCGAGGGTGTTCAGGGGACTATCTTCTTCACCCAGGAAGGACAAGGTATCTTGACGGCTTTTAAGATATTTGAACCCGTGTTCCTTCTCTTTTTCCTTCTTTTGAGATTATTTGAGCTCTTGAGTTGGTTATATTGCAGGTGCGACCACTGTGACCGGAACTGTTTCTGGCCTTAAGCCTGGTCTCCATGGCTTCCATGTCCATGCTCTTGGTGACACCACTAACGGTTGCATGTCTACCGGTACTACTCTTATACACCTCTGTGAAGGAACACCTTTCTGGAATGGATTGGAGATGATAACGTTTGCCTTCATGGTTTTGAATTATTCAACTTAACTTTTTGTTGTGTGTGTGTGTTCGGGGAGGTTATAATTATCTTTTGAATCAGGAACTCTAATGATCGTCAAAGTAATTGAAATTGATATTTATCCTTTGTCAATCTCCTACTCTAGGTCCACATTTCAACCCTGATGGTAAACAACACGGTGCCCCGGAGGATGCTAACCGACATGCTGGCGATCTAGGAAACATCGTTGTTGGAGATGATGGTATTTTTTTCTCAACATTTACATCTCCCTGCTCTCAAGCTTCTTTAGAGCTGTTTCGTATCTGGGAACTCTGCATCATATTTGTTTGCGATTCTCTCTCAAAAGTGCTTTATGCAGTCTTAGTTTAGTAGTACGTCTCTCATCTTTGACCAGCGTTAGTGTTTACTCAAACTCTTCTTTTTTCGCTGTCTCAGGAACTGCTACCTTCACAATCACTGACAGCCAGGTTTATAGCCGTGTACCTAGTTTATCCTTTTTTTTTTTTTTTCCTTTTACGTGACTGCTATAGCGAACCAATGTTTTGTGTTCGTTTTACAGATTCCTCTTACTGGACCAAATTCTATTGTCGGAAGGGCTGTTGTTGTCCACGCAGACCCTGATGACCTCGGAAAGGGTGATGACCTTTAAGATTTTTGTTTTTTTTATGTCCCTATTTACATTGTCCATCTGAGGACATCTACTGGTCTCAACATCAATCGGAAGAACACTCTAAACCATTGGTTTTACATTTTCAGGAGGACATGAACTCAGCTTGGCTACCGGAAACGCAGGCGGCCGTGTTGCTTGCGGTAAGTAGAAATAAGCCAAAATTTTCTCTCATTTTTCTGTGGCAGGTCAACGCTCATCTAGGTCTTATATATTCATATTGAATTTTGGGTTAAGGCTGAAAATAAACCACCTATCACATCATGTCGGTCTAGAATCATAGTTATTATATGTTGGGAAGTGATGACAGATTAACTTATAGGCTTGTGGGAGTTCATTCTCATTTCTGATGACTTCTCAATTGATCTAATAGACTCGGAAAAGATCAACTGACTGACCTTTGTTCTGCTATTTTGCAGGTATTATTGGTCTTCAGGGCTAAGCTATTACTTGTCGAGGGAGAGAGTGATGCAATAAGGAGGTCATACCACTAGACCTGGCTAGTTTGTGTGTATCTCTTGGTGTGTGGCTATAATCTCTGAGCTTAGTGGCTCAATGAATTTTATTTAAGTCCAAAAAAAACACGGAGAAAATTCCAAACTTCTACTATTTCATGAAAAGAGTTGGTCTACAATAATAAATTTTTGAACATGATATGAGTCTTTGATTGCTAATATGCAAATGCATCTATAGCTAAATTTGATTGATCAAGTATGGATGGTTTTTGTTTTTGTCTACTTAGGTTCCTCGGGGATTTTTAACAAATAACCAAAAAAAGAAGAGAAATTAGAAATTTATAAAGAAATTAGAGAGAGATAAGGGAATGAGTAGGGAGGGAAATTTCTTTAGGTCCAAACCAAAGATCAATTTGTTAGTTAAAAAAAAAAACAAATTGACCTGGTCGTCTTATTTGTATAGAAAAAAATGACAAATAGCACTTATGGCTTTAGGTCACCCGGAGAAAGAGTCAAGATGCCTGACTGCTCATTAACCTTGTTCAGCAGAAGCATTAGAAGTGGAACTCTTGATAGTGTTCTTTGTGATCCAACCATTATTAATTTTTTCTGTGGAAACCAAACAAAAATTTGTATCAATAATGGAATAAACATTACTCAACACCACCATATACTCTCTCTCTCTCTCACCTTTGCTCGTGTCAAAGCAACGTTGATCCTATGCCAATCTCCGAGCAGTGAAGAAGCAGAGCTCCTTGGTTTCTCTCGCGATCTCACAAAGGATACCAATATGCAGTCTTTATCTCTTCCCTAAATCATGTGACCTCATCATAAGGGTTGGCTATCGAAGAATACACGCTTACAAAATCAAAACACTTGAGCAAAGAAGAACGGTAAGAGTCCTAGAGCCAAACCTGATACTTGTCAATCGTATGTATCTCCACAGACGTCGTTAGAATTGCGTGTTGAATGAGGCTCGCTTGTGAGTTATAAGGAGTAATGATTCCGATATCTTTACTATCTACTCCATTGTTAACTAGCTCCTCCACAATCTAAGTAAAGCACTACCAAAGTAAGCCCATGTTTTCTTTTACTGTCAATGCATCTTTCATATTTTTCATTACCTCAGATATTATGGAAGCTTCAACTGGATTGTTGATTGCATTCTGATCCCTGGCTTCAAAAGCACGCAGCATATCTAGAAAACCATATCATATCGTCTCGTGAAAAATCCAAACCCATATGGGAAAAGAACTCGTGTGAAGAAAAAGCAATTAGTAAGTAGCCAAAAACCTGTATTAATAAATACAACTGTTCTGGTTGGCTCCAGAACCTAATGGAAACATAAAAGCAATTAAGATGCTAATTAGATTATTAGATGACAAAGGCTACGCAGAGTGAATGCACAACACAACAACTATAGTAAAGCAAGCGAATGGAGCTAAGTAGAAATGCTTGTCTATCTGAGGAATTGTATCAATATCTGAAAGTGCCAACAAAAATTTTCCTGGGTTGTCCAGACCAAGGCTAATTGCATAATCATATCCCACTGCCACCAAATATCCAGAGTTTTTACTAAAAGGAACGTGATATATGCACAGACCTAGGTTTAGATAGATGTGATGAGTTGTTTGTAGATGCTTTAATTTATAAAATGTATAAGAACAACACACTGACCTTTCGAAGCCATAACGAATTAGAACTGGAAGTAGAAAGAACAAGTGTGGCATTCGCTACTTCGGCGGAACCACAGCATAATCTGTCTCCATATATCAAGGCATTTGATAGTTCCATAATACCTCGACACATTCGATACTGCACATAAGAAATTTGTCTTGGTAAAGCAGTATGGTATATACCTAATAACAACGCGTACTAAGATAATCCCATCCCAGTGGATGAGGCAAACCTGGTTTTGTAACACTGAAATTGCCTGAGGATGAGCTTCTGATAACCTGCGAAACAAGCTTATACCCATCCCATTCTCTCTAGCCTCTGTACTCTGATTTCATCAACACAACACTGATGCTAAGTTACTGGAAAAAAGAGGTATCTCAAAAGAAGTAGTAACTGCTTACCTGCACTAGTGGCGGTAATTGATAGTGGTCACCAACAAGTACAAATGTAGAGGCAAATAGCAAGGGTCCTATTGAAACCTGATCAGTACAAGAAACTATGCATTTTAGATATTATTCCGGTTCAAACTTAATTGTGTCTAGTCTTTCTTTCAATTCTTATACACAAGTGAGATTTTCAAAAAAAAGCCCAGTTGCTATATATTTTTGTATCAAGCAAATTTGCTATCTATTTCAATAGTCCTGTAAATTTATCACAATATCTAAGTTTTCTTCGTGAGAGTTACATTTCTATTCAAACTAATGGTTAGGAATGCGAGATCATACAGGGAGGGCAATCTGGCCAGCTTCATCAATAATGCATACGTCAAATCGCCTATTCACAAGTAAGGGACTATTGATTCCCAGACAAGTAGAGGCCACAACTTTGACCTGGTCCAACTTTGTTTTGATGTCGTCTACACTGCACATATCCATAGCTGCCACAAAGATAAGTCTCAACTACAGTGATAAGAGTCCGAAGCTATAATAGTTGGAAGAATATACTGCATACCTGAAAAGCAACTTTCTCGAACTTCTTCGTGTACAGCCTCGTCTCTTCCAATACGTAAGAACTCAATTCCCTGGAAGCGTAATCAAAATGGTATGTGATACGTATTAAAGTATTCCTACATGTCTAGAATTAGGCACTTGAAACAAGAAAAAACGTTTTTCACTCTTTCTAAGAACAAAAACTCATGCAGTTTATTTACTGACATTCCCATATATTCTTCCTATATATGTAATATCTTTTGAACCCACAAGCTTTTGCATCATGCATTTAAGGAGAAAGAAGAGAAATGTGAGACTTCAAATAGAACAACTGAGAAAATCATATAACATAAAATTTCGAGATAGTTAACGTCAAAAGAAAGGAATGTGGATAATCCGATTTCACGTGCACCCTAGCACCACTTCTTTGTTGACTTTCCCAATCTTATTTTGCAGAGCTGACATACTGTCCTTATTGTTTTCCTTTAACTAAATTTCATATGTTTCCTTGTATAGCTATAATTATAAATATTTTAGAGATGAATGAAAGAGTCCTAATCCAGAAAAATCAAAAGATTGGCTAGAGGATAAAGGACCTGTGCTTTTAATTTGATAAGTAGATTATCAACTGCAGAGTTTGTGTAAGATGCAAGCAGAATAGATGAACCTCTGATCAACAAAGCTTTCACAGCATGGACCATTGTGGAGGTTTTTCCTGTTCCAGGCATTCCTAAGATCAACGCATAGTCCTTTGCAGTGAGTATCTGAAAACAGAAAAAGAAAGCAAATCCATTATATGAGCTTTGTTACAGAAAAAGTGTCGTTCAGAAATGCCTTAAGAATAGTTAAACAAGAGATCAGTCAAACATAATCATGCAATGACCTTTAGTATAGCTTGACGCTGATCATTATTTAAGCTCTTTTCTGACCAAATATATGATATTGCTGGATCCTGGCTCAGTATAGATCCATTGTCAAATCTAGGAGGCTAGAGAGACATGGAAGAAAGAAGACAAAACGAAGCATGTAAAGAAGAATAGAAGAAGCAAATAGCATCATCGTGTCAAGGGGAAAACTGAAAAAGATGAATCAGACGAATTACCTCAAGCTCCACAATCATTTTCCTGATGCCAATTCTATGTCCGTTTTGTATGAAAAGCTGCATGAGATTGAACCTTGAAGAATATAAAGATCATGAATCAATATCGTGACAGGCCATGTAGGTAGGATCAATAAGTCAATAAGTAATAAATTACAAAATCACCTCATAACCGAAAATGATGTCATGAATTCATCCTTGTATATTCGCCATAACTCATGAGAGAGATTAGACACCTCAGAAGAAGGTTCGCTCCAAGGAAGACGTAATCGCTTGGATAAAGAAACCTAAGGGTTGACATAGCAGAAGGAAAATCCAGGACTCTTTTAGACATTAAGATAAATTGTACTAGACAAACTAAGCCATATCTACAAACTGTTTAACGAAAATCTAGGAGGAATGTGCTTACGGATACATGAGTGCGACTAATATCTGCTATAATTCCATTTGCAACGGTCAGGTGGCTGACTTCAGTGCGTAGAATCTGAATATGAAATTAATAAATAAAAAAAGGTGAAACAGCATAAACGCAGAGTGAAAGTTTAAAAATTGCCGGAAGAAAAGATGGGAAATGAGCACAGTACTTTCAAGTGCAACCATTTGTCAATTTCAAAAAGTGATCAGGAAAATGGTTGAGAAAAAAAAAAAGAATACTCTTTGGTGTAGCTAACTTTAATGGTTCAGATTAACCAGGACAATAGAACAATCAAGAAATTAACTGTACCACGCGGTCTCCTGTTCTAAGTCTGCAATCCAGGTCATCAGTTGCAGGGGTTCCGCTCCTCATCGTATGTTCGCTGGGTACTCTTTCTCTAGATTCAGACGAGTTTTGACGTACAAAACGATAGATGAATCTGGTATCTTTATGAGGGTTATGATGCTGAAACCCATCTTTCATGTCAAGAACCATAGAAGAAAGATAACTAGCTGAGTGGCTGCCCTTCGAACCATGTGGATGTGCAATGTCTTTCCGTAGAAGCTGAAAATAAACATAGATTTAAGATCGCCAAAGCAGAAAAGACCGCTTAGTTTGTACTCCAGTAAAAACTAAGGCTGGTATTCAAGTCTGACCTCCATCTCTCTAGCTTCCAAGTCAATCAGCCTGTCCCAGTGTCGGAGGAAATTAAAATGCAAAGTTGAAAGATGAGAAACATGCGCGTCAAAGAGATCACCAAGTCCGCTACTCTCCGTATTTCCACCATCTGCCTGAGTCAAGCAGATACGATAAGATGAAGGTTCAACACCATGAAGATGGACGTTTTACCCCTCATGCAACTTACTTCATCCATATTCAAATTTCAACTTGCACTAAGTTAGACAGTAACATGCATATTCAAATTTCAACCCCGTACATACTAAACATGTAGAACCTTATAAATTAGGGTAATACCCTATTTGTATATTATTAGGCTTCTACCATTATTCATCACAGAAACAAGAAAATACCTTATGATAAATCGTGCAGACATCAAGGTGGCGACAGTTACGGCACATGTTTTGATTCTAGCATAAAAAAAAAAAGGAATCATACCATTATCTGGTAAATATTCCCCAGAAAAAGTGTCATCATTGGACATCAGAGCATACCCGTAACATTGGTGGCAGTTGTTGGGTTGTTGAAGCCACGAGGATGTCATTTGCAAGTTCATTACGACGAATAATCAGACCCACCAAATCTGATCGTTGAACAGAAATTCCCTTTACAAGTGAGCATTGAAACCTTAGTCACTTCCAATATCTTGACACCAAAGAAAGGCACACAAAATTTTGACTTACCTGTGTCTGATCTGACTGTAGATAGTACAGCAGACCATTGTCAATATGCTTTAGGTACCTGCAAATTGGAAAATGTGAGATAGAAACAAAAAAAAAATATTAACTGTTGTCCGTTATTCAGCCAAAAAAGAAAGAAAGAAAGAAAGACAGTACATAAGCACCTCTCAGACATAAGGAGGGTGTACAAGATCACCTGTGCACAATGTTCCATAGACGACTGCGTAACACATTGAAGATCAAGCGTTTGGATGTTAATAAACTTTCGGAACTTTCAAAAATTTTACCGAAAAGCTAGATGTTAATACAGACCTGACCACTAGGAGCTTTTCCAGATTTAAACTCAAGAGGCATTATTTTTTCATTCACTGTGTTCGTGTCAGATTTGACTATCACTCTGACTGAAGCATCAATCATTCCTTTAAGACCATATTTAGGGGCCCATGACATCTCCTCAATGTCAATTACCTGAGGTAGGAAAATTTGCTTATACATAAAAGTCTCACAAGAGGAGAGTGCTTTGCTTAAACAGCAGTTGTGATGCAACTTTAGTTATCAAATTACTAGCTTGGTTCAAAGAGGATGCATCCGCTTGAAACAACAAAGTCAAAAGCTTTTGAACCAACAAATTGGTTTTGCTTTTCACTTGAAAGAAATGAAATTCAAGAAGAAATAAAGGGAGAGAGTAGGAAGAGCTCTTTACCTCTGATATCTTGACCGTTCTCTGCCCATTAGTAGAACCAAAATCAACATTTGATGTCGTTGAGTCCTGTTAATAATGACCATGCCATGTGTTAAAGATGTTTCTGCCTACAGAGTTCTTAGAAAACATGAATTAAAGGGGCAGAAATCAGATACAGAAGAAAAGCATGCAAAAACTACATCAAAGGTTTTATTAGATGGCATTCAAACACTAAAAGAAAAATGATTGCGACGACAAGCTTGGTTCTGCAAATTGTTATTAGATATATGTAGCTGAAAAGCAGCATAACACAAAATGAAAAATATGCGAATATCAAACAAGCACATGCATGAGAAAACAAGTCCAGCACATCATAAGAGCACAACACAGTAAAAATATGTAAGCGCCTAACCGAGACAACTATAAATATATCTAAAGGACAGCAAAGCAGAAGAGTAGCCAAAAAATATTATGTTCATCTAAGGAAACAGTAGTATAACATCCATCAGTAACTCAAGAAAGAAACAAAAATAGGAAAAACAGGTGCACCTTCGAATATTTGAAATGGTGAATCCAATTCAACATTTTTGGGATAGCTCCAAGTAAGGTTGCTTTCACGTCTCCCTCATGCACTGCAGAGAACATATGACCGGATAAGAAAATAATATAGTGCGTTTCATTGGGTCAAGTTTTAGCGTTTTTGTATTCAAAGCAGAACTAAATTTCGAAGCAATGTGAATCTTTAAACCACATTGAACTAAGAGGTATCATAGCCATATTATTAACTCAAAATTATAATACAAGTAAGAGGCATCCTAGCTATATAATAACTGCATTAATCTTCAGATAATAGGAACATGTAATGTAGTAATCAACCTCCACATGCATATAAGCTCTCAATATTATTCTTAATCACTATGCTCGCATATTCCTGCAAACCATATAGAGATGGAGACTCTTGCGTGAGACCCGCCTGGAGAACAAAGGAAATGGATAGTACAGATCAATACACTACAACTGCAAGAAATAAATAAAAACATAATAAAATACTCATTTTCCAACAGAACAGTTTCATCAAAGATTCCATACTGCAGTAAACCTGAAAAACTTGGTGTAGCAAGGTTCCAAGCAAGGCTGCTGTAGCGTGTTCATTGGATCTTAGCCTTTCATCTAGCACGGTTCTCCTTGGGCAACCAAAACTTGCTGCAACCTGAGGCAGGACAGTTATTCAGAACAAAGGCAGAAAAATTAGTTAAGTGCACAGAAGATTGGTATTTGCACTCAGAAACCATAAAGGGAAGAGGAAAAGATACCTTAGTTCCAGCAACAAGGGTATCAGGATGAACAATTAAGAAATTATTCTGATTGTCCACGTCACACTTGTTATCCCCGTCAAAATCTCCGATAACATTGATTGAATCTCCTGGTGACACAGTGCTGTAAAACCTGGGAACAATAAGCGTCCAGTATTCAGGAAGTAACATAGGCTAGTTAACCAAGTTTCAGCCAACAGGTATTGAATAAATGATTTTTAGCTGCCCCAAAACGCCAAGAGAATAGAAAGATTAACAACACCAAAAGTGTGTAACATGTTATCAGCCTACAATTGGAAACTAAAAATGGTAAGAGCATTCGAGACCAAGACATCAAAACCCAAGTTGTAGTACATTGAATGAAGGAGCAAAGATCATTTAACATTTTTGAAGCAATTTGATCTGAAAAGCATAGATCTCCCTAAATTTCATCTAAAAGAAAAGTACCAATCATCCCAGAGATACAAAGCGCATTCCTTTCCAGTGTGCTCGTCTAAAAGGCGAAGAACCTGGGAAAATTTTGGTCAGCAAATAGAAGCATGTAAAAGAAAGAAACCATCTAATACATGACAAACCTTATAAGGACACTGACCCCTAGATGAGTCAGCCAAGCCACGTTTCTCAGATACCTGAAGTACAACTCGGGACAATGAGTAACTTTCACATAAAAACCACATAGGTAACACCAAGTAGGATAAAGACCACTGTACCTCCAATACAAGGAAATAGCTATCTGGATTTTTTGAGTTATCCCCAGTTAGTAGAGTAATTGGCCCTCCCTCTACAGCGTAATCACCGAGGGAGCAGATGTTATCATCTTTAACTCGAACTTGGGGCATCACGGTCCCCACATCCTCAGCTGTTTTGTCATCAACTGAGATGACATCCTCCACTTGATCTAGAAGTTCAAGCAAGGCCTACAAAAGAGGTAAAATGTCGAAATGATATATTGACATGCTGTAGAAAACAATACAATGTATGTAGTCTTGATCAGCCACATTTAGAAGTGACGAAACGTATTACACATATTAAAAATGTCTTTGGCAAACATCTAAAAACTGCATCAATTCTCAATTCATACCTTTTTATGTTGTCCAGTGCCCGTGAATCCACAAGCTGCACTGCATGTTACAGTACAAGGAAGCTAATATAAACAGAGCAAAGTTAGGAAGTAGACAAAATGTGATCATTCATCTGTTTATCATGAAAGAAATTCACCTTGCTGTGAGAGCATGAAAGAGACGGTGGGGTCTGGAAAGGACTGCTTCCACTACTACAAGTGTTAATAATTTCGAACTCCGCATCTAGGGAAGGATTTACCCTTTCCATGACCCTATTTGGTGGCAAAGCTGGTCTTTTGAAAGCTTTTTTTGAGGGTGAAGATAACCACTGCTCAACCTTGGAAGTTATATCTGATGTAGAACATTGTTTCTGCAAGATCTTCTGCCATTTTCAATCCGAAGAAGGTAAATGAAACAGCTACCAAATATTTCTGTCAATACTAGATAAAATAGAACAAAAAAAGACCCAAAACATGCCTTGTCCAGAGAGCATGGTCGAAGGGTAGAAGATGTAACCCCTAGTGAATTTTCTGTCAAGTCCATCATCTTAGGAATATGCTTAGCAGCTGCCCGAAGTCTTTCATTTACAGGAGATATTTTCCAAGTTATCTCTTCGCCACCATCATCTTGACTTTGCTTTATCAGCTATCAAGACAAACGAAGCACGTACGAATTAGAAAGGGATAAACCATGTGGTCAGATATTATAGGGAAAGAATGACACTAGCAATTACATTAGTCAGTAATAAAGGAACAAATTAAACTTTAAAAAAAAATAAGATATAAGAAAAGAAATCACCATTCCAGGAGAGAATTTGAAGCGCTTAACGTTTCTGGAGAGCTCAGGAGATGCCTCCATGAGTTGCTGGTCCACATCTTTGGACTCATCAGGTTTTTCATCCACCGTGCTTAGAGGGTTTTGGGGCGTCAAAACTCCGGCGAGCTCATTCACACTCTGGGGATCAACTGGGTCGGCTGTGGAGGTATGAGAGTTGGAAGTTGATTGGGAGTTCTGAATATGTCTACGGAACAAGTGCTGGATGCCAAAACTGGGAGGTTGTGACGACTGATTGGCTGAAGACTGTTTGTTTGGTTTCAAAGCTGAAGACTTGGTCTTCTTTCTCGGCGGCATTTGCAATGGCTACAGCTGGCACCCTGGAAGTCACAAAAATATTTGTTGAAGACAAGAGTTGATGGTTCAATCTTAGAAAAGAAAAGTAGAAGACCCGTAGTGAAGCAGAACTACGGTTTAACTTTGACTAAAACTACTAAACGTAATATAAAGTTGCAGCATTGAGGCAATGTGAAGTCTTATGGATTCGGATATATTTTAAACAAACCCATTGCGTAAAAAGTAAAGACCTTTCTCCCGATCACAAACAATTAATCGTTGAGAGAGCAACCCCGGTAACTCAAATCCAACAGATTCCAGAAGTAATCGAGCTTCCCTAAACCTAGACCCAACAGAAGCTTCCATAAACGTATTTCGGTAACTCTGAAAACAGCAGACGAAGTTGAGAATTCAGAACGAAGACTACAAATCGTTGGATAAACAGAGACTAACCGGATATGGAGAAGTAGAAAGCGAGGCGATGGCGAGGGTGACGGCTAAGTGGCTGACGACGGCGCCGGCGACGTCGAGTGAGGCAGTGAAGAGAGTTGTGAAGTGAAGAAGGTTCTGGGAATTAAACCCCGTGGCTTAATTCAGCGTAAACCGAAAACACAATCCGGTTGAACCAGCTGATTCGATCCGGGTTCCAATTAATGTACTTAACCAGGTGCAAAACCGGAAATTCCACAGAATTTTAGGTTTCTCGTGAGTTGCAACTAACTCTGTCTCTCCTTTCTTCCTCTGCAAAATCAAACCGTCGTTCACTGGCCATCAATTTGCAGGTCGCCGGTTACTTTTTTTTCACCGATTCGCGACTTCTTCTCTACTTTCTCAGGTAATTGCCGTCCCTGTTTCTTTCTTCCCTCAGTTTTTTCTTTAATTTTCTATAAAGTTCAGTTGGTAGTTGATCAATTATAGTGGTCCTGTGTGCGTTAGAGTATATTATCCTCTCCGAATTGAGCTGACACGTACTGTTTTCATGGCATTGGCGTTGCAGACGAGTCGAATTTAAATATGATTATGTTGTGGGTTTCATCTTCATCCTTTGCATTTCCATAGCTGTAAATTTGATAACTTTCTGGAAATTAGAAATGACATAGTACTAACACCAGAATTGACTCATTTGGAACATACGCTCGCTAGTTATTCTTGTAATGGATTTTTATGTCTGGATTGTTATTGAGAGGAGTCAAGTTTGCCTGGTTCTCTGTTACTTATTCCAAATGGTTTTGTTTTTTTTTTTTTTTTGTAAATGAGAACTCTTCTGTATGTTAGGGATGTCAGTAATGGAACTTGTTCTGAAGACGAGACGAAAAACTTACGTTTTTGACAAAATCTAGTTTTTGTGTGTGTCTCCCTGAAATTCCACTAAATGTAATTTCTGTAGGTTGGTGCAGATATAATGTTGAAGCAAGTGGTTGCCAAGTACTCGATCGGTAGAGAAATTTATGAAAGTAACAGAGCAAAGCTTAGACCTTTCTTGTGCCAAACCAATTGTGGATTCCACAATGGGCGGGTAAGCCACCGTCCTTCCATTTTGATTGATCACTTGAGCGTGTAGCTTTATTTTTTACGAGAATAAGTAGATCAAGTGTTATTCGTTCGAGTCGGATGTGCACAACCTTGTCCCTGTTTGCTTGGAAGTGTTTTTCAAATTTGTTTCTCTTGTCGTCTAACTCGGTTTATCTTACGTTAAACCACTCTCTTTAGCTTCTTAAGTGCTGTTTTTTCTAATGTAGCTCATAAATTTATTTATTTAGTCTACTTTACAGTCACTAAGTTTTCGGCTTTCATTTGAATATTGGGTCGTTGTTGAATCAATTTATTGTATCTGAGGCTTTTTTGGCTTGGCTTTTTGCCATATTTGACAGACTGTTCTTGCTCCGAGAAGCTTCTTTGGTGTAGAAGACTACGTGGACGATGACACAAGCCGACCATACACATACCAAAAAGAGAAAAAATCGAAGAATCCAGACAAACATGTCTCCTTCAAGCAACGGACAGTCGCATACATGGAGCCGTTCACACTCGATGTCTTCATCTCGAAACGTTTTGTATCAGCATCTCTCACGCACCGTGTCACATGTAAGCAAGTCGCGGTCGCGGGAACAAACTCTAAAGACGTAAAAGCGGTTTTGAGGTCAAGATGCGATATCCCAGCATGTATGTCCATAGGGAGGATTTTGTCTGAACGTGCGAAAGAAGCGGATGTGTACACGGCTTCGTACACGCCGCGAGACCAAGACAAGTTTGAAGGCAAAATCAGAGCTGTTGTCCAGTCCCTTATTGATAACGGAATTGATGTTAAAATTTATCTCGATTAGAAACGATATGTTTGGTTCTGTGTTGGAAAAAAAAACATACGACAAAGTCTATTATGAAACTGAAATCTCAAGCTAATCACTTCTCGTTATAATTCATTCTCTACAATTTGTTTTCAAATCTCTTTCTAGCTACGTTTTGGAATTAGGCTAGGCTTTAGACTAACAAAGGGTATCACCGAAATGTGACTGCTTTTACATGACTACTCTTTCTTATGTCAAAGGTTGGTTCTGTAAGTGTATATCCCGCCAATGTGAGAGAAGAGAACTAAGAAACGAGATACAATTTTGATTTTTAAAATAACGTGGATGCTATTTAAGGAGAATAGCAGCGGAGAAGGAACATTCGCAGAAATGAGTGAAATAAAATTGAAATTATTAGTAAACGTTTACTTTTAATAAAGAAAAACATTCTAATAATTTTCCTAAAAATTGAATCCGCGTTGTTAACCAAACCAATTGTAGTAACTGACCAACATCTTTTACTTTTATTAAGAAACCCGTATTTTTCTAGGAAGATCAACTGTTTATTTTTATTTTTTTTTGTTGAAGTTTCCTCAAATTATCTCTCTTTTCCTTATAAATTTTAATAAAAAATCTTCGGGTTTTTCAAGCTTTTGACGCGTAATAAATTATATCCTTCAATATATATAAAGAGGATTAAGAAGAGCGAGCGGAAGAGACCTGCGTTGATTACAGGAAGCTGCATTGTGAAATTTGGGAATCTATTCAGGGTTAATCTGAACTGTGGAGAAACTTGAGAATCTATCTATCTTAGGGTTTAACAGAGAGAGAGAGAGAGAATGGGAAATTGTTTTGCAGGAGATGTGGCGGGAGGCAAACAAGCCATCGGAGGGGTCCAGCAGAGGCCCACCTCGACCACCACCAATAATGCGGCGCTGAACGACGCCGTCGATTTCTTCTTCCGATCTCGTGGTCAATACCCTCTCTTCTCCCAGATCGAGGTATCATAGCTAGGGTTTTATGTATATGTCTCTCACTTCACACTTCCTTTCCTCTGTAGAGTAATTTTATACACTCGGGGAGTAATATATATTGTTCACACTTGCATAAGTCAACTGCTAATAGAATATTGCTACATTGATAATAAAAAATATACTTACATTACTACTTCCTCGATTTCTGGTTGTGGGATAATCTTGGACATATATGATATCCGATTTTGAATCTTTGTTTTTGCTTTTTGGAATCCTCTTTTTATATATATACTCTAGTGGATAAGATATATTCTACTTTTCTTATGGAGCCAACCATTGACTTTGTTGTCTTCTCCGGTCTTTCTTTTGTTTTCTCTCTCTCTTATGGTGTGGGGTTAATAGTTTATAGACCCTTATTACGTGGAAGAAAAGTATAGCATGTCGTCTTTGTTCCACTGCATGTTTCTTATTGTTTACCCACGCGCTCACTGCAATGACTTGTGTATATTTTTCGATTTCTGTTGGTCTCTTGTAAATTGCAATGAAATTACTCAACTCAAGCCCAAGTCTTTTGTTAGTCTACAACCTATTCAATATTTTCCTTGGGTGCCTTTAACTTGTGTTTAATATTATGCAATTGCGTTTTGCAGTTATCTTTGTCGGCTTCTAACTTGATTGACCGTGACATCACATCTAAGGTATGCCCTCCCCATTTATTTAACCACTTCTCTATTACAGTATATTCTTTCCATGCACTGGAACTAGGAACTAGGAACTAGTTTTAACTTTTTGGATTTGGTGGTCTGAGATCTAACACCTTTTACTTTGTTTCGAGCTCTTGGTTCTGGTTTCTCTATACAATGCGGAAAATCAGACCCGGCCTTTTAATTCCTTTCCTCAATATTAGAACCAGTTTTTAAGAATTAATGCACTTGAAGCATACCAACTATTGGACCATCTCTCCTATAGTTGTCGCTCCACTATGCATTTAAGAAGTGGTTTTTTTATCTCATGTGATGTTGATGATTTTCGATTTTTTTGTAGAGTGACCCGATGGCTGTCATGTATTTGAGGAAAACTGATGGGAAGCTTGAGGAAATTGGCCGGACTGAAGTCATACTGAACAACTTGAATCCAAACTGGATTGAGAAGATAACAGTCTCTTTTCAGTTTGAAACTGTTCAGACATTAGTGTATGCTACTCTGGACAATTATATTTCTGATGATGTACACATGTTCAACCACTGGAATACTACTGAATGTCAGCTTATATAAATCTTTTTTTTTTCAGTTTTCACGTGTTTGATGTCGATACCAGATATCACAATGTGCCAGTGAAGGTATTATTTTCTTTCATAGTAATTTCCATTGATTCTGAATTGTTACACCTCAAATATTATATCAACATACTGTATAACTCTGCAGACATTAAATCTGAAGGAGCAGGATTTCTTGGGAGAAGCCACATGTGTTTTATCGGAGGTAAATTTATTTAATAATTGGACACTGCTACTTGATAGGTTTACTGTTGTTTGGTCATTAGTATTTGTTACTTCTCCGTCGTGTGTACAACATATCTTAACTCTTTCCAATTCCATTCTTCTTCCCATTGCCAGATTATGACAAAACCTAGCCGGTCTCTGACGTTAAATATTTCTGGTAACTGGGGAGGTGTGAATTTCAAAACGTTGGGAGCACTCTCTGTTCAAGCTGAAGAAACCATTGCTTCTAAAACTGTCGTCGAGATGAACTTACGCTCTGTCAATCTGGATAACAAGGACTTGTTTTCGAAGAGTGTAAGTGTAAACTTGTGCATTCTGGCTTGTCCTCTTCGGTAACGATATTTAAATATCTTTCAGAAGTGTCACGTTCTCGTTTTATTTTCCCTTTATAGGATCCTTTCTTAAGAATTTCAAGATTGGTTGAGAACAGTGTAGCAGTCCCGATATGTCGGACTGAGGTAGTGGACAACAACCTCAACCCCATGTGGAGGCCCGTATGCTTGACTATGCAGCAATTTGGAAGCAAAGTAAGCTAGTTGTTTCAATGGAATTCAGTCATATTTGAAGTAATCATTCTGTTAAATTGTTTATTTTGTCTATGCAGGAAACCCCACTGATTATCGAATGCTTAGATTTCAATACCAGTGGGAATCATCAGCTTATTGGGTAGCATGTTAATCTTCAACCTTCTACTCTTCTACAGGGTCTCACCATATACTGCTTTTTGTTATTGACAATTATACTGATCCTCGCAGGAGGACAGAGAAATCTGTAGCTGAATTGGAGAGACTTTGTCTCCAAAAAGAGGCTGCAAACTTTGTCTATCCATCCACAAGTCACGGTCGCAACAAGGTGCTTACTCCAATCACTTGAGTAAAATCTTCAGACAGTTATTTGCATCTGTTTTCTTGAAGATTTTTTGGGGATTCTGTAGGTTCTGAAAGGCCAGCTAATCGTGGATCGTTTTGTGGAGAAAGTTCAGTACAGTTTTCTTGATTACATATCCAGTGGCTTCGAACTTAATTTCATGGTTGCAGTTGACTTCACTGGTGATTCACCTTCTTCTACTTTATATGTATATGTTAGCATCTTAGAAGAACCTTGAGTTTTAAGATTCGATGTCTGTCTTACAGCTTCAAATGGTGATCCCCGAAGTCCAAGTTCTTTGCACTACAATGATCCATCAGGCAAATACAACTCTTATCAGCAGGTACCCATGTTTCCCATGCAGTTCTTTTCTATGGAATCTGATTTATGTTGGCGATCTGTTTCCTCAATACCGATAAATTTCTAGAAGTAAAACTTCATGATTAGTTCCCCTCGCTAACGGCTAATGAAATACGTAGTTTTGGCCATTTAAGAAATGGCTTATCATATTTAGTCTATGCCTTTTTTGAAGTATTAAGACAGTCGAGTTTGTTCTTTTGATTTAGTAAAATCTCTATATAGTTTCTCTCTCTGTGATTTCCTTGATATGTCGTATCTATAAGCGTGGTTTCTTTTTCAGGCTATTACGGAAGTAGGCGAGGTCATCCAGTTTTATGATTCTGATAGGCGTTTTCCTGCATGGGGTTTTGGAGGAAGAACAGCGAATGGTTCTGTGTCCCATGCTTTTAACTTGAATGGAGCCTCATATGGCGATGAGGTAACTTACGAGACAAAACTGATTATGCTCGTGCTGATGTATATTATGATAAAATTGCACTCTCGAAACTACATGTTGAAAGTATCACAGAGCTTTGTATTCCCTTTTCCATCATAGGTTGTTGGAGTTGAAGGAATCATGTCAGCTTATTCCAGTGCCCTTGCCAATGTTGCTCTAGCGGGACCAACTCTATTCAGCCACGTGGTCGACAAGGCTGCTCATATTGCTTCACAGTCACTCTCACAAAACAGTCCCAAGTACTTTGTTCTCCTAATCATTACGGTAAGAGACTAGGTAACTACTCTGACCCAGTTCAGATCACATGTGGATATGTAACTAGTGAGTGTAACTTCGATGTCAAAATGTTTGATTGCGTGAAACAGGATGGAGTCCTAACAGACATGGCTGGTACAATAGACGCATTGGTGAGAGCTTCTGATCTCCCGTTGTCAGTTCTTATCGTAGGTGTGGGAAACACAGACTTCACACAAATGGAGGTACATGTTTTGTTTTGTTTAGTTAAACTTTATCTTTGTCTATGGTTTTAATTTTTTTAGTGAAATAGATGTATCTTGGCCTTGTAAATTTTTTTTACAGATTCTTGATGCTGACAAAGGTCGCCGGTTAGAGAGTTCTACTGGTCGGGTAGCTACACGGGACATTGTTCAGTTCGTCCCTATGAAACATGTCCACAGTGAGTAATTAGATTTATTCATTCTTGTACCCAAAAAAAATAAAAAATTTGCATGTTGGTCGTAAATGTTGAATGAGCTTGGTGGGTGCAGGTGGGCAAGTGTCGGTGGTGCAGGCACTTCTAGAAGAACTTCCCGGCCAGTTTCTGAGTTATGTCCGTTCCAGAAATATCAATCCAGTCGGCGCTCCAGCGATTTGAGTTGAGCTCTCTTTAGATCCATCTTCTTGGTTTTGTCGCAATAGAATCATTCCATACTACTGGTCACCTTGTTATCTCATATTCTAAATTTACTTGGTTTGGAGAAACAAATTTAGGTTTGCTTATAGTGTATATATTTCGTTTCATATAAATTGCCTTCCAATAAATTTTCATAATTTCAACTTTGTTAATAAGCAAAGATATGATGATGAAATGCCTTGTGTTAAGAATCTTAACTTAAGATATATGCCCGTGTAATGGGTACTTTTACTCTCTAATAAAAAAAAAAAGGAAACTCTAAATATCTTAATCACCACCAATAAAGCTTCATGAAACCTGAATCCAACAAGATATACGAAAGAAATGCAAATGCGTGTTAAGGTTCTGTGAATTAGGGTACCACTAATATCTCCCGTGAGTTAAGTAGTTGATGGACGACGATTGAAGAAAATGTCAAAAAGATATAAAAAAGTGGAGATGCGGGGGATCGAACCCCGTGCCTCTCGCATGCAAAGCGAGCGCTCTACCATTTGAGCTACATCCCCATGTTGTTATCCATCATTTTTTGTAACTCTAACTGAATTAGAGATGCATATTTTGCAACCGGAGTGTGTATTTCCCAATGGAGGTAATAATGTTGAGCAAAAGTTTTGAATTTAGAATTCGAATGATTCTTCGGGAAAAGAGATTGGAAAAATAGAATCAAAACCCATGATTCCACATATATATTGATTATATCATTTGGAAGAGTTGGTGCAAGAGCCACATATGCTTAGCATTAAAAACAAATTATGATATTTTACAAAGAGAGGCTAAAAAAAAAAAAGATCCGAATCCAACAACAAAGAAGAGAAAAAGAGACTAAAAATCAGAACTCTTGAGAAGCAGATCCAATATCGCCTTTGTTCTTGCCAACCTTTGAAGGCAAGAGGTTCTGATGAATGTTAGGCAAAACTCCTCCATTAGCAATCGTCACACTTCCCAGAAGTTTACTAAGCTCCTCGTCGTTCCTCACTGCAAGCTGAATGTGTCTCGGTACAATACGCGTCTTCTTGTTATCCCTCGCTGCGTTTCCAGCCAGTTCCAACACCTATCCATTCCAATCCCAATCCCAATCAGACATATATTCAATATTTAACTTATCGAATCGATTCGATTCGAATTTTGAAATGAATCAGATCGAAATGGAAAATCAGAAGAGAGGATTGATACCTCAGCGGCGAGGTACTCGAGAACGGCGGAGAGATAGACCGGAGCTCCGGCACCGACACGCTCGGCGTATTTCCCGGCCTTGAGGAATCTGGCGATTCTCCCCACGGGGAACTGAAGACCGGCCTTTGACGAACGAGACACGGACTTGGTCGCCTTTGGCTTACCTCTCCCTCCTTTGGTCGTCCCGCTTCCTGCGCCGGTGCTCATCGTCGATTCGATTGAAGAAATCAAAGTGAAAGTTGGTCAAGTCTGGGAATGGGAGAAGTTGTTGTTGAGTGGCTTTAGGGTTCTTTGGCCCTCCTTGCCTATATATAGGCTGCAGATTTCACCTCTGATTGGTTTCTCATGAAATCACACGGATTGCCAGCCTGGCACTACATCTGGGCCTTTAAATTTTATTTTGTGATTTATTATGGACCGTACACCTGTATTCCCTTCTTCGATGATGTAAAAAAAAAAGAGTTTTCAAGTTTTAACACTTTCGTTTGACTTTATTACAGTTTACTCGTACTACTTTTTGAAGAACAAAAAAGGCATAAAATGATACTCTCTGTTTTCTAACTCTGTCAACGTATTCTAATAAGAGCAATATATGTAATCGACTCGTGCGATGCAGGTCAGTTTCTTACGCCTTCTGATGATGTATTTTTCCAGATAACTTGTGTATATATATTTTTGGAAATTGAACAATATTTTGTGAATACAGTTTTCCCTTGTTCCATTTTTAATGATTCACCAACCGCACCGTTTTCTTCATAGACGTTAACAAAAACCAAATCTACCTCTTGAAACGTGGTTACTAATCGGATCTTTCAAGTGAAATTAGCAATCTAATTTACAAATTACTCGATGGGGCGATTCAAAAATTAATTAATTAGTAGTAGCAGTGACTCGATATGTTCCCCGGCGAATGCTAATCGTTGTCCACGTGACGTGCGACAACAAACCAATGAGACAAGACCAAATAAACGTGTGAAGACTATTCAAAGTTGTAAACCAATTTTGGAGAGCAACAAAAAAAAAAAAAAACAAAGTTACGGTTAAAAGAGCAAAGAAGATGGAATCTGCAAGTCTGCTGAATAAGCAGGAAGAAGCGAGAAGCCCTTCTTCCTTCACTCATGGTGTTCTTCTCAGTACCTCCGTCGCTGTCGCTGGATCCTTTTGTTATGGATGCGCCGTGAGATTTCACCATCTCTCTTTCATTTCCTCCTTTTCATACTTTTGTTAATTACATTTTTTTCCCCGTGAGATTTCGTATTATCCAGTTTGAATTCACATCAACTCCTCGTAGATCTCAATATGTCATCTGTGATATCAACTTATAATTACTATTTTTTTCGCCTGATTTCGAAGATGTCGTATTCGTCTCCTGCTCAATCCAAAATCATGGAAGAACTGGGACTTTCTGTGGCAGATGTAAGTCCAATGTGTGCGTAATCCTATAAAACCGGTTCAATTAACCGGACCGACAAACCAGGACACCTATTGACATAGCTCAATTTAATGAATCCATTGTCCTGTCATTAACATTGTATGCTCTTAATTTTATTTGGCCAGTATTCGTTTTTCACTTCGCTAATGACGCTGGGCGGAATGATTACTGCTGCCTTTAGCGGGAAAATCGCTGCACTCATTGGTCGTCGACAAGTAATTAATTTCCTTCCTACTAAAGTCTTTTTTTATTAGACCAATTCCGGTCATCTCAGATTTTCTAAATTGACGTTTTATATATATGCGTTTAATGTGTTCATGTATTGATCTTCAGACAATGTGGATCTCAGATGTTTGCTGCATCTTTGGTTGGCTCGCTGTAGCATTTGCACATGTTTGTTTCTCCACATCCCCATTTTTTGTAAAAGACAAAATCTAGTTTAATTTACGCATGGAAAGATGCTAATTTTCACTTTTTCTTCCTTGCTAAAAACAATTAATATTTTATTTGGTGTTAATATTATTTTTTTGAAGGATATTGTGCTGCTAAATATTGGACGACTCTTCTTGGGTTTTGGAGTTGGTCTCATTAGCTATGTGGTAATTCACTTTAACCCATCCTTTTTATTTAAACAACATGCTAAGTTACTTTCAGAGTAGTTAATGTCATATTACACCATTTTGTTTGATTGATTGGTCATAATATTCAGGTTCCTGTGTATATAGCAGAAATTACACCCAAAAAATTTCGTGGAGGGTTCACTTTTTCTAATCAGGTAAAAATCATGTATATTTTAAATAACTTGTGAATTTTAAATTATTAATATGTAATTATTGTTTTTATCATTTGGGTTTGAACTTGCAGCTTCTACAATGTGTTGGAATTTCGCTCACGTTCTTCACCGGAAACTTTTTCCATTGGCGAACATTAGCTCTATTAAGTAAACTATATTTTTCACGGATCGATGAACTATCCAAAATAATCACAAGAAATAGATTTTACAATCAAGTCATATTACTAATCTCTTTCTCGAATTCAAAATCTATGACTAGGTGCAATCCCAAGTGCTGTGCAACTGATATGTTTATTTTTTATCCCCGAATCTCCTAGATGGCTGGTATTTTATAAACTTTCAGATGTCTTTGGGTAATATTTTTCGATGTGTGTTATTGGTATTAGTTTTTATGCGCAATTAAGCATGTGTACATTATTAATGTTCCTCCTAGGCGATGTATGGTCGAGATCAAGAGCTCGAATTTACCTTGACGAGACTAAGAGGGGAAAATTTTGATATCCTCGAAGAAGCAGCTGAGATCAGAGTAATTAATTATTTTAGTTTTAACTTCTTTTTCCAACAACTATTCTAAGTTATTCTTTTTTTTTAAGAGTATAAAGATAATAAGTTTTTCTTTTTTTTTGTTTGTCAAAAAGACATAACTATTACTCCATGTATGACGTGCGCACATATGTAACCAAAAGCCATGAAGTCTATTTTAACTTTTAGTTGTTCTTTTTGATTTTCAAAAGTTTTGTTTTACGTGAAACAGGAAACAGTGGAAATCTCCAGAAGAGAATCTCAAAGTGGATTAAGAGATTTGTTCCATATGAGAAACGCACAACCGTTAATCGTAAGTCTCATCTAAAAAGACAGTCATCTTATATGTGTAATATATAACCAACTTGTCGTTTTTGGGGTTTTTTGGTTGAAAATTGCTAGATTGGATTGGGACTAATGCTTTTGCAACAATTTTGTGGGAGTTCGGCCATAAGTGCTTATGCTGCTAGTATTTTCGACAGAGCCGGTAAACCCAAAATATACAAAAATTGACGCTCAGGTCACTGGTTTATATTGGATCAACATCTTTAACACAATGTAATCAGGTTTTCCAATCGACATTGGAACATCAATCCTCGCAGCTGTTCTGGTAAAACAATATTTTTAAAAAAATATATATATAAAAGATACAGCAGTCCGAATATTTCCTCTTTTATATCTTAAAATACAATTTATTCATTTGAAGGTACCACAGTCTGTAGTTGTCATATTAACCGTTGATCGATGGGGACGCCGACCACTTCTTATGGTTAGTATTTCGCGATTTTTGAATAAATTACATAACTGATACTTTGGATTTAAATTATGTTACCCACTTGAACATTTTTTTTGTGTGCAGATGTCATCTATTGGCGTGTGCATATGTTCATTTTTAATCGGCCTCTCTTACTGTCTTCAGGTTTAGTCTCCTTTTTAACTACTTCAATGGCCGATTTAACTTAACTGGATTTTCATTTTTTTATGGACTTATAGAAGATTTTTTGCCTTTAGCAGAAATATAGTGAACTTCAGACGTTTTGTTCCGTTTTGTTAATCGTCGGAATAATGGTACGTAAATGCCGAACTTACTTAATTTGCAGTTAACTGTTCATAAATAACTTGATGATACCATAACAGTAATCAACCGAATTATATACCAGGGTTATGTCTCATTCTTTTGCATTGGCCTAGGTGGATTACCATGGGTTATAATGTCAGAGGTATTTGTTTAATTTTCTTTTAGACTATATATAATTAATTCAGTCGACTTTGTTAGTTAACATTCTAATATTGATTTATTAATCAATGGTAGGTTTTTCCGGTGAATGTGAAAATCACTGCTGGTAGCCTTGTAACGGTGTCAAACTGGTTTTTCAGTTGGATCATCATTTATAGTTTCAATTTCATGATGCAATGGAGCGCTTCAGGTAAATTTTACTCTCTGACAAGACATTTCAGAAAATTAATTATTCGACATGGTTCTAGCCATTCAATTATGGTTGCCCAATATTAATATTTTAAGACAAAATGTGTTTTTTTAACATGTCTCAAAGATTAATTTGCATTTCAATCCAGAATATCCCAATTTTAAAGTAAGTATATTTATATATGAATTTCGCTTCTTCAAAATATTACAAATCCAATACATACCCTCATTTTTTTTATAATTATTTTTGACAACAAGTATTTGTAAAAACAAGCAAGAATAAAAGAAGTATTGAAAATTCATAAAGTGATATATATA
>OVBI01000263.1:0-99511 GCA_900406495.1 Sisymbrium altissimum | reverse complement strand
TATAATAATATATATTTTGATATTTTATATAGTATATAATATAGTTATATTATTAATTTTTTGTTTAACCGCTGTTGCATCCGCTAATCAACTAGTCATAATTTTCCTGCAAACGCATAAGTTTTTAACCGCAGTACCAGTCGTATGAATCGCTTAATAACACTTAAAACCGTAACCATCCGTTTCCGCAAACTCCCGCAACTGCAACCGCAGCCGCTGCGGTTAAACCAGTCAAACCCTAATCTTTCCCTGTCTCACTCAAGACTATAGCACTAAAATCTGTTTAAACTTATATCCGAAAATCAGAAACTTCCCAATACCTTCAGTTGGAGAGTATGAAGCCTCGGCAAACCAGGAGGGATTTCATCGACATAAACATGGCTGTTTGTACACCCATCACCAGTTCAGCTGTTTTGATTCCAGGGAGACATTTATCCTCAGGTGCTTTCCTCAACAGATTAATGGCGAGAATTTATTTGACATTACAAACATCATTTACGAAGTCCAAGTCATTGTATAAAGAAAAACCTCGATCAAAAACCAAAGCTAGCAGAGCAATTGACTTAGAAACACTAACAAGAACCCAAAACCCAAATCAGAAGATCTCAAGAGAAAGACAAGTGATCCAGGACAAGCCAAATTCGATTGGAACAAGAATCGAGACCAAACTCAATCCATATGATGCGAATCAGCTTAGTTTTTATGAAGAATCTAGATCACGACACCAAGCCACTTGATGATAAGCTACTAAACCAATAAAAATATGATCAAAATAATTCGACGACATTAGGGATAACCGAACCAAAAGAACCAAGAAATTAGGGATAACCGAATCAAAACGATCGGATAGCCACAAAAATACACAAGAAATGAAATTTCAAGTTCCACCTCTCTCTATTCATCTCTTCCTTTTTCATCTTTCAACTTTCGATTTTGCATTTTTTTTTACACAACTACTCTAACAACTCTCTTTGGTACTAGTCTAGATTTGTACCAACACAAAACACACAATCTTGTTTGGGCTTCAATTTAACCCCTTGGCCCGTTTGAGTTTATTCCCAAAACCACACAATGCCCACTTTCTCCTTTTTGTTGACCTTGTGTTTTCCTTGTCCAATTCCATTGTCGTCCCTGGAGGAAACACTTACATAAGGAAACTTGTCTATTTTTACTATCTCTAAATTACTTATCATATTTGGCGCTTAGGTCATAGGTTTCAACTTGAGCAAGAGACGATGAATAGAGACAAAGCTTTATGCTCAGATCAAGTGCGATTCTCTCAAGATTGGAATGGTATGATTAACTTTATTAGTAGTTTGACGGTGTTACACCCTTCTCCGGTTGCATGCTATGTTGTTTCTACTAACTCTCTTTTGTTTGAGTTAGTAGTGTGCAAAATATTCATTAAATTTGATTCTGTTTAGTATCCGTTTTTATTCAATTCGAAAAATTCGAATATCCGTTACTCTACAGAATAAAACTAATACTAAAATTTAATATCGGTTAAAAACGAATAAATCACAAATACTAAAATTCTAAGGATATTCAATCCGTTTCGTATATTATATATATTATATAATTATTTTATTTGTATGCAATTTTTTTTATTAAATTAATCATTTAGTTATTAAAATTAAAAAATAAAGTAAAATTTTAATTTTTAAATAAAATATTGTTTATTTTATATTAAATTTCTACAATTTTATTAATTTTTGTATTTTGTATTTTATTTTTTTACGGAACGGATCGGATATTCGGATACCAAATATCCAATCACTAATTATCCAAAAAATTATAGAATAGATCAGATCAAAATATTGTTGATCTGAATAAAATGGATCAGACCACGAATACTTTAAAAATCTGGATATTTTATCCCTCCTCACCCTATTGAGTATCTTAATGAATGGATTTTGTCTTTATTTTTCACATATTCCGAGGATGTCATTCTTGACTAGCTTTCAAGATTTGGTTCCACCCCCATGGGTCGTTGATGACTTGGACAATATTCATGCAAGAATGACATCCTTTGAAGGTGGTCAGTTCTGAGGGACACTGTCATCATATAGAAATATTATATGGTGATGGGATATAACCACAAAATATATATATCTTCTGCAAATATTAATATTTGTTGTGTTACGTATCGTGGTATTATAAGAAAAATTGATAAGATTTGTTTACGGAATCGTTTATGATATACTGTATAAATATTATATCCCAGCAATATTTTGAAAATCACAATATCTTTAGTGGTAAACACACATAACAAGCACATACAATTCAAAAATAGATAAAATAGGCTTGGAAGTTGGAACTTACATTTCACCGCGTATATATATAATTAAGTTAACTTTTTATTTTATTCAGAAAAAAGTCTACTTTTCGTCGAATTTATTATTGTTCATATACGTACTATTCTTAACTTCATCATGACGCTCTTCTTATGTTTGACAGCTAAAAATTGAAACTGAAATGTTTTTCGTTTTAATATATCTAGTTTACAAAACCTACACTAAAAAAAAAATTCAAAAAAATATCATCATTGGGAAATAAAAATAAATCAGCTTAACAATGAGGCTTGCGAAAGCTCATCATCTTTATTTCTCGGCCTTTACGTGCCCATTTAAGCCAGCATGCTGCATGCTCGACGTACTATTTCTGTATATATGAATCTGAGATGCCTCATCAATAAGACTGGGTCCTTGTGAGTGGTGTGGCCTATTTTATGTCAAGAAGCCTTGGAAGATGGTCAGTCATTTAACTTCTGAGGGACATGTCATCAGCATCAACATACTGAAATATTTTTTAAAATGAACATATTGAAAGATTAAATGGTTGTAATGCAGGGGATATCACAACCACAAAATATATACTTCTGAAAATATTAGTTGTGTTACGTTAACGTGGTAAACAAACATAATTATAATAAAAATTTAAGATTTTGTTTACGGAATCGATTATGATATATAAATATTATATCCAGATTTTTGAAAATAACAATATGTTTAGTGGTAACTAAACACACATATAACAAGTACATAGAATACAAATAGTAAAAATAGGCGTGGACAGAGATTTCACAGCATATATATATATATATATATAATTAAGTTTATTTTATTTTTTTCATAAATAGTCTGCCTTACGTAGCATTTAATATTTTTATGTACGTACTATTTTGGACTTCATCATAAACGCTCTTGTTATGTTTGACAGCTAAAAATTTGAAATTTAAATGTTTTTCGTTTTAATATATCTATTTTACAAAACCACCCATTCCACTAATTTTTTTTTTTTAAATAATATCATTAGGAAAAAAAATCAGCTTTAAAGATGAGGAATGTGAAGGCTCATATATTCATCCTTATTTATCCGATTTACGTGCCCATTTAAGCCAGCATGCTGCATGCATGACGTACTATTACTAAGTATATGAATAAAGTGTGTTTTAAAAAAAAAAAAAACTATCTATTTTGCTTAGTTATTAGAAGAAAAATATAACAACAACATGTACAAAGACTAGTAAAAAAAACTCCATAAACTCTATAAAAATCAAAATAATTTTTAGTTGATTTTTTTCCTATAAAAAGAACCTACACTCATCTTTCTTCATTACAATATATTGTTTCTTCTTTCTTTCTTTCATTGAGTTCCTTTCGAGCTATGGCTAATGATCTGATTCCAACCGTCACTGTTCTTCAAACTTTGAGAGACAGAATTGTTTATCAAGTTGTTGTTAGCCCAACGATCTTTCTTCGAGTAACGTCTACCGAGCAGCCTCGTGTTTTCAAGGAATGGGTACCAAATTTTCAGCCAGAGCACCAGAGCTTTTTCCCCGTTGGAGTAGATGGCCCTGTTCGTTACCCAAACGCTGCGATAGCTACGAGCGACACAAAATTACACAGAAGAAAGAGAAAAAGAAGAAGGGAATTGCCAGCAGGCCCGGCCCAAGGTTTCTACAGGCCCTAGGGCAAAAAAAAATTTTAGGTCTATTTAAAATATTATAAACTTAAAATTTGGATCTCTTAGAAAAATGTCCAGCTTTTGGATTTTTTTTTTAACTTATAAACAGTTAAAAGGATACAAAAATTCTAATCTGGGTCCTTTTTTTAAAAAATAAACTTTATAATGGGCCTTTATTTACAAAGAATTTTTTTAAAATTGCTCCAGACCCCTGGGCCGTCGCACCTCTGCCCACCCCATTTGGGCCGGGCCTGCTTTGCAGTCACTGAGGAAAGAGAAAGAGAAGGAAGGGAGAAGAAAATGAATCGCTGTTTTATTTTGCGACACTCGCATTACCGAATCCCTTTGATTATTTGATTGCTGCGATCCCGTTAATCACCCGAGCGACTAATAAAGAAGAAAACTGTGACTAAATTTTGGTCGCAGATCTCAATCGCTGCGATCTAGAAATGAACAGGGCCGATGTACACGATGAAGGAGGTCTTTGTGCAACGGGAGGAGAATGTCTCGAAATGGAGTTTGCTAATGCTGTCTATGACGAGTGGATTGTCCTGTCCGTCATGTCCTCTGTCATGTTAATTTGCGGAAGGGTTGAGGATTTCACATATAGAAAACAAAATTAATTAAGTTAGAGATAGCTAGAAATTAAAGAGATGCAATCAAAACTAATACTAATTAACACAAGAATGAAACGTCAAAAGACCCCAACCCGAGAAAACCGCAAACAGAGACTAAATCGACACAAACAGATTGAACATTCAAATTGATTTCTTACACAGCCAAAACAGAATTACTCCATGAGATTTCAAACCGTTACCCCCTGGAAACGGAAATCAATTTAACGGAAAACAATTTTATTGTAATTTTTGTGAAACATCGAAAATAATGGAATCAACAACACAAAGAAAACGTGGAAACAAAACCAACCCGAGTAAGGGAATGATTTGGAGGAGCTGCCACACTACTCATTTGTCCAATCATATAAGCGATATTGGCCTCCATAACGGTCTCGCGGATCTGCATCTTGCTGAATGATCGGCGGTTTCCGTCCAATTGGCAACAGTCGGTTCAGGGACTTGACGCCCAAAGACCATTTGGCTATAGAACCCTGATCCCGCATCTTGTCCAGCAGGAATTAAAGATCGAATGTCCGTGAGCCTTCCAAGACAGAGTAATGGATTCCTTCCCCTCAGCTGACCCTCATAAGCATCCGTGCCCCAACCGTAGCAGGTGCAAACATCTCGAAGAAACAGTGCGACCTTTCGGGACAGGACGTTACTGTCCCAAGCTAGGCTGAACACGAGACATTCTCCTCCCTTTGCACAAAGGGTCATCACTTGAGCATTTCGACCTCCTTCATCGTGTACAGCTACTCCAACGGGGAAATAGCTCTGGTGCTCTGGCTAAAAATTTGATACCCATTCTTTGAAAACACGAGGCTGCTTGGTAGTGGTTACTCGAAGAGAGATCGTCGGGCTAACATCAACTTTATAGACATTTCTGTCTTGCAAAGCTTGAAGACGATCGAGTGACTTTTGGAATCAGATAATTAGCTATAGCTCGAAAGGAACTCTTTGAAAGAAAGAAGAAAAAACAATAGGAATTTGTCGGGAAAGATTGTAATGAAAAAATTAAGATGAGTGTAGGTTCTTCTTATAGGCGAAAAAAACAACTAAATTTTTTTTTTTTTATATATAGTTTATACAGTGTTTTTTTTTACTAGTCTTTGTCCATAGAAAAAACAATTATATTTAAATATTCATATGTATAGTACTAGTATGTCATGCATGCACCATGATGGCTCAATGGGCACGTACGTAAAGATGAATAAATGAGCTTTCAGAATCCATCTTTAAAGCTGAATTTTTTTTTAACATTATATTTATGAAAATTGTTTTATGTGTATCTAGTGGGAAAAAGGATTTATCAACAATGCGCCAAAGGCAAATACTTTTGCGAAGTTTAAGCTGCGGGTACTGGATCAAATTAGCCGAGATCATGTTGTAGAAAACATGTATGTTAAAAATATATGATTTTTCTAACTCCCTTTTTTTTTCCTTCTTTTGCAAAAAAAAAAAAAACAGTGGTGATGATAAAACATTATTCTTTTCAATTTGTAGTGTCGGGTTGGCTCGGTGAAGAGCCTGATGTCAACTATGGGTTTCCGAAATTCATGCCTTTGAAGGCACTTGTTGAACCTTATTTGGTGAAGGATAAGCTTTATGTGGGAGTTGAGTTTGAAGTCATTTCTGTGAATAGTTTTTTTTTTGCTAAGAATTTCTGTGAATAGTTATTGTTAGCTAACTAGTTTCTTGGCTTTAATAAATCTTATGTGAACTAAAGTAACTAAAAAATTAAATAATATGTGTGTGTGATGATGATGACTTGATGAGCCCACGTAAGTTGCACGGGAAGACCAAAGTGGAAGAAGATCAAACCCTCAAGTATTTGGACTTCTTTTCTTTACTGTATAATCAAAATAACACTACTCTTGTTACCGATAAAATGATATAAGAACATCACTCCCTTAATTGTTTCTACCATTTCAAAGTTCGAAGCAACTTATGGTTCCATCATTTGTTATAAAGGACAAAAACAAATTAAATAAAGGCAGTTAACATTTCGTGAGTCCAAATATTAAGTTAGAGAAAACATGTATGGATATTTCTTGAGAAAATCTATAAGAATTAGCTAACTTTTTAAAACTCTTTTGATGGTAACTCAAAGACTATTCTTTTATTTTGTATATTCGGATTGGTGGTAATTAAGATGAGTGTAGGTTCTTTTTATAGGCGAAAAAACAACTAAAAATTATTTTGATTTTTATATAATTTATAGAGTTTTTTTTTTACTAGTCTTTGTCCATATTGTTGTTATATTTTTCTTCTCCATTTCGAAAGCTTGAACTGCTACACGCATTATACCTTCCTCACCAGGTGCACTCCCAACAGCCATGAGTTTGTGCATCTCGTACCTCAAGTATAGTCTCGATAGATCCTCATAGGAATATGCGACCGGGAAGCCATCCTCAACGTCCCGGATCCGAATCAGGTCTTGCACATAAGACAAAAACATGCGGATTAAGTTTGTGTTGAAATATTTTGTGCTGCTTAAGAGCTCTATCCATTAATGCCATCTCTACACACACGCACGAAAAAAAGGGAGAACGCGAGATGTCTAGGGTTCGATGAAAACCCAAAAATCAAACAATATTCTCATCCAACCACACTACATTGTCGGTGAGACTGTCCCATAGGAGAAAATAAAAGCGAATTGCTAAAAAGATTCAAAGTGGCAATTTATTTATGCTATTTTCCTAGTTAGCAAACTTAGACAGACATTCTGATGATAATCCTACACATACTGAGATATACTCTCTCTAATTCCATTTTATAGAATGTTTTGGCTAAAAAAAAGTACGATTTAAAAAATCATAATTTTTTTTTTTATTTTTACATAAAAATAGTTAAATAACATTTAGTTAAAAACATTAGGTACTTTATATTCTATTAAATAAGTAGAAACTTGCATAGAAACTTGAAAAAAATCAAATAAAATAGAACAAAAAAAAAACTCAAACATAACAGAGGAGTATATAGTAAAGAAAATATCTAGAGACAATATTGGATACAAAGTACCTAGGAGTTTCTAAAATTCAGTAACAGCATTAGGAGTTTGATCATTACAGCTTGGGCCTTGAGACAAGTTCGGATTTATGGGCTGCTGCGCATTATATTAAATGATTTTTTTGATAAATAAAGAGAGAAAATTTCAGACGGAACAGCTGTAATGACGCGTTGACTTGGTCTCAACTGGGCAATTTCCAAATTGATGACATTAAGTATTATTTCTTGTCTGATCGGAAAAGGGTCGACTGAAATTTTGCAATCATTCCGCGACAATGGCGATTCTGCACAGAGGAAGGATCGGGTTCCTTCTCTTTGTTGTCTTCCTATCTTCTTCGTTTTCCGTCTCCGTATCTCTCTCTTTCTCTCCCGCCGACGAGTACCTCGTCAACTGTGGCTCCGACGTTGACTCCACCGTCGATAACCGCCGCTTCGTCGCCGACGCATCATCGCAATTGAAGTTCTTCTTATCCGAAGGATCAGTGGCTCTCCAAGGAGAAGATGTAGCTCCGAGCGTCCCCCAGATCTACCGGACGGCGAGGGTATTCGCGCGACAGGCGAAATACGAGTTCAATGTCGGCGAGAAAGGGACTCACATGGTACGTCTCCATTTCAATCGCCTCAATTCCTCTAAAATCGATCTGAACGACGCTGAGTTCCACGTTACCGTCAACGGTCATGTCGTGCTTAGTAATTATAGCGGCGATGAGGACGGTGGATCTAGGGTTAGGGAATTCCTCATTTGGGTCGATGTCGGAGAGGTCGTTATCAGGTTTGTTCCTAGTAAAGATTCGAAACTGGCATTCGTTAACGCCATCGAAGTTATCTCTGCGCCTAAGGATTTGGTCGCTGACGTTGCAACCTCTGTAACTCCTGATGGAACTGAGAAAGCCATCGGTTTAGCTAAGCAAGCCATGGAAGTGGTTCACAGAATCAATGTTGGTGGTAGAAAAGTTACTCCTTTCAATGACACGTTGTGGAGGACTTGGATCCCTGATGATGACTTCTTGAAAACCGGTGATGGGTCTGACAAAGCTTACTTCACCGGTAGGATTAAGTATAGGCCCGGAGGAGCCAGCCGGGAAGTTGCTCCTGATAACGTCTACAACACTGCACGTGTGGCTAAAAGAAGCAACGGTTTGGTCGATATGAGCTGGGATTTCCCGGTGAGCACGGGTTACAAATATCTGATCCGGATGCATTTCTGTGACATAGCTAGCAAATCACTCGGTATGCTATATTTCAACGTTTACATCAACGGGAACTTGGCTTATCAAGATTTCGATATCTCAGACTCTGTGGGTTACGTCCTTGCTTCCCCTTATTACATCGATTTCGTGGTGGATGATTCCAACAGCAAGAGCAACCCTTCAGGAACATCCATTACGGTAAGTGTTGGACCATCAAACAAGACTAGTGTTGATGAGCATGGAATTGATGCGATGTTGAACGGTGTTGAGATCATGAAGATGAATAACTCGATGGGCAGTCTTGATGGGTTTGTTTCGACAGAGATGATTCTGAGTTCTTGCCCAAACAGAAGAAACCTGAGCATATTCATCGCAATGATGGCGTTTATGTGTATATGTATGAGCTTTTACATTGTGGCTCAAAGGAAGAAAGTTAGGGATGACTTTGGCTGGACCAAGCTCTCCATGGACGTCCGTGAAGATTATCCCAAGTCCGGATTTACAGCAAGAAAGCCTTGATCATGATGAATGCTTTTTGCTTGTTGGGTAATATTTAACAAACTTTTTCCTCGAGTATTTTCTACTTTGATACGATGATTTTTTTTCTTTTATTTTTTCGACTAGTTTGGAATGTTTCACAAGGGTGTCAATGTATTGTACTGTTATTGTTTATGTATATGTATCTGGTATATTTATTCGACGATCTATGGAGACTCGAGATATGTATGTAATTCACGAAATGGAACTGTTTCTTCATGTTCAACTATTATTGATGTCTTTCAGCTTACTAACTAAAATCAAATATATTTTTTCTACCAAATTGGCTTTAAGCACTAGGAGATTTGGATAACAAACAGATCAACATGAAGATTGATACTATAGGTTAATGCATTGCATATTATATTGTCTCTACTACCAACAACAAAATCTGATTAAGGAAGTAGTGCCTTAGAACTTGCAGCCTCCTCATCGACTTTTCTTTCTGTAGATTTCGAGACACCGTCATCAAATAGGAATAAATCTGAATAAATAACCAAACGAACAATAAATCTATAGAGGGTCAAAAGCCACGGTGATGTCATGATATCCTTACAATTAGCAAAAGAAAAATGGTACGGCGCATCATATGTTACCGTACCGCATGATCCCTACCTCCGAACCTAACAAGTTAATTATTACGTCATAAATATATTATTATAAACATGCCGTTAGATTTTTTTTTTTTGCACCTTAACTAAATGAAATCAGATGCTATATTAAATTTATTTGAAATGAATAAATCAACTATCAAATAGCGTCTGAACGATAAAGGTTGCATGGTCCTCGGCCTCTTACTATCTTCTTTTAATCCCCTCTAGTTTCAATATTATTACATATGTACGTCATACTGGCAAAAACTAATAATGAATTTTAAACACAACGATATCCGTGGAGACGGTCAAATGCCTGAACCATGCACTAGTATGTACTTTTTTACCCATTCCGTACGAGTCACTCCATTACAACATAATGAATCTCTTATATATACACTTCTTTCTCCTCTCTCATTCTCCACAACAACATTTGATCAAGATTAAGCGAAAGAGACAAAGAGAGAGAAAGGATATGGATAAGAGTGAAAGAGTCTCGGCAACAACCCCGTCATCGGGAGATGAGTTCAAAGATTTGGTGAAGGGATTGATTAAGCTCTTAATGCTGGCGATTTTCCTAGGATACGTCTTTATTTGGATCCTCATGCCAACCTTAATCTACCGGACCAAGTGGCTACCGGTCATGCGTACTGAGTTTGGCTTTTCTACTTTTTTTGGTCTCGCAGGTTCGTATATATTCACACATTTGTTTTCTTTCTTTCATTTAGTTTTCTATATTCACATTATGCTTAATATTTTATAACTGTTTCTGTTTGGACGCAATGCAGGCTTGACTCTTTTCATGCTAATGTTCCCTATGCTTCTCTTGGCTTGTTTGGGATGTCTCTACCTTCACTTGAAGAAACAAAAGACTAATAATCATCTCATTAGGTAAATATCAATTGGTCGATTAATTAACCACTCAGTAATTTCTTTAAAAAATAATGTGTCTTAATTATAATCTCCTTGACACAACTATATGATCGTAGCAGGGAGAAGGCAACTGGAGGAGGCGTGTTCGCAGCCATGAGAAGGCCAATGCTAGTCAAAGGACCATTGGGGATAGTCTCAGCAACTGAGTTAATATTCTTGGCAATGTTTGTGGCTCTTCTTCTCTGGAACTTCTTCGTTTACTTGCGCAATGCTTTCCCCATGATTACACCTCAATCAGCCGCTAAACTTCACCAAAAAATGTTAACACTCTTTCAAACAATACAACTCAATTTCTATTCAAAACACATGTTTATATTCTAATAATTCTGATATTAATACGTGTATAATATATAGATGGCAAGCAAAGTTGGAGGCAATGGCGATAAGGATCGGGCTAGTCGGTAACTTATGTTTAGCTTTCCTGTTCATACCGGTGGTGCGTGGGTCATCATTGCTTCCGGTTTTAGGGCTGACGTCAGAGTCAAGCATCAAGTACCATATCTGGCTTGGTCATTTGCTCATGACCATATTCACCGCTCATGGCCTTTGTTTCGTTATCTATTGGGCCTCAATGCACGAAATCTCTCAGATGGTGACTTGGTCTAAGACCGAGATGTCGAATGTTGCCGGAGAGATAGCTTTGCTGTCTGGACTTGTGATTTGGGCCACCACATATCCGTCGATTAGGAGGAGATTCTTTGAAGTTTTCTTCTATAGTCACTACCTTTACATCCTCTTCATGTTCTTCTACATACTCCATGTAGGCATCGCCTTCTGCTTTATCGTCCTTCCCGGTTTCTATATGTTCATGGTAGATCGTTTCTTGAGGTTTCTACAGTCACGTGACAATGTCCGATTGGCATCTGCACGTGTTCTTCCTTCCAACACCGTCGAGCTCACTTTCTCCAAAGCCAAAGGTAAAGTCTTTTAATCAAGATTGCATGTAAAGCTTCGAGATTCTTTTCTCAATTTATGAGCTATAGGAGTATGCTTGTTCTCGTTTAGCTCTGAGGGAATTTGGATTTATATGGAGCGGTTTGGACTTGGCCCTGATAGGATTAGGCCTGGATCAGTTTTGAGAGTTTTTGGCACACCATAATATCTTTAAACATTTATGTAATGTTACAGGACTGGTGTATAATCCGACAAGCATATTATTTGTGAACATACCGAGCATCTCGAAGCTGCAATGGCATCCATTTACGATTACTTCGAGCAGTAACCTCGAAGCAGAGAACCTAAGCATTGTGATCAAGAGCGAAGGGAAATGGTCGACCAAGCTTTACCAGATGCTTTCTTCTTCAGATCACACCGATCGTACTCTCTCTGTTTCTGTCGAAGGACCCTATGGTCCTGCTTCAACAGATTTCTTGAGGTAATACAATTGTTTTAAACTAGATTTTTTGTGTGGTTAAAGCAGAGTGGATTAGGGTTGGATCTTCTTGCTGCACAAGTAACCTTGACGAGGGTTTTCTTTTTGGCTTCCAGGCACGATTCTTTGGTAATGGTTAGCGGAGGCAGCGGAATTACTCCATTCATCTCCATTATCCGCGACCTAATCGCCATGACCCAAACAACGAAATGTGAAATCCCCAAAATAACACTGATTTGCGCGTTCAAGAAGGCTTCTGACATCGCCATGCTTGACCTCATCCTCCCTTCATCTGGTCTCGAATTATCATCTGACCTGAATATCCAAATCGAAGCTTTCATCACCAAAGATAATGAACCAAGAAACGAAGAAACTCAGAAGATCAGAACCCTCTGGTTCAAGCCAAGTCCCTCAGATCAACCAATCTCAGCAATCCTAGGACCAAACTCATGGCTCTGGCTCGGCGCCATCCTCTCATCTTCCTTCATAATATTCTTGGTCGTCATCGGCGTCATGACAAGATACTACATTTACCCGATCGATCTAAACAAGAGCAAGTACAATGCTGCTGCAAGATCCATCCTTTATCTTTTGGTCCTCTGCGTTAGCATAATGATGACATCAAGTGCAGCTGTGTTGTGTAATAAGAAGAAGTACAATGTTGAGAGCAGTAAACAGGTCCAAAACGTCGACGTACCGAGTCCAACATCATCTCCTAGCTCATGGGCTTTCAGAGAAATCGAGAGTACTCCTCAAGAGTCACTTGTGCAATGCACCAACCTCCATTTCAATGAAAGACCAGACCTCAAGAGTAAGTATACATTATTCGATTTAATATACACTCAAAATAAACGTAAATCTTACCATTTCTTTTTGTAATGTGTGTGTGGAAACAGAGTATCTACTCGAGACCAAAGGTTCAAGCGTGGGAGTTATGGTGTGTGGTCCGAAGAAGATGAGACAAGAAGTGGCGAAAATTTGTTCTTCTGGTTTGGCTGAGAATCTTCACTTTGAATCTATCAGTTTCAGCTGGTGATCGCCCATTTACGATATATATACAGAACTCGTTTCTGTGTCATGTTTTTATTCTGTGTGATTGATTTGTAGAATTTTCTGGTTTTTTCGAAAAAGTATTTATTGTGCAAATGACTCCTAAAATTCAGCATCTCTCTGTTTTTTTAACCATTGTATTGCCTTCACCTTGTGTAACGATTTTATATATGTGAATTTTGAAATGAATGATTTGTTTTCTATCTCCGTAATTTTTTTGACACATACTTACAATACTTTTGCGTATTATGCCACTGATAATGAGTCAACATATTATATCTATATATACCTGCAAAAAAAAAAAGAGTAATTGAATAAAACAATGAGCTAAAAAAAACTAAATGCGATCTAGCCATCTATATAAGTCTAAACTAAAATTAGTTGTGCTATGATATCTCTGTTTTAATTATTATATATACACTTTGCTTTTGCTTCTAAGTCATGTTTTTCAACTATGTGAACTTCTCTTTTTTACTTTATCTTTAATTTGGTCTTCTTGCCCATCACCAACCAATCACACACCTTGTACCCACTATCTTCTTCTTCTATGATTGGTGATTTTCCGTCACGGTCAGTAGCTTTATCTCTTTAACGTACGTTTCAGTCCTCCTCTCTCCAAATCCCGCCCTCGCTATCTACGCTAGCACCGAATTGTAATATACAAATGATATAAATAGCCATTCCATATGCTCCCAAAATCTTTGTTCTTTCTTTCGCCAAACTTTGATGGAAAACAAAGATTCTCTAAATTCTCAAATTTCTTACCCACCATTTAAAATATAAAAAACGGTAACCATGGGCTTTTCTTACGGTGGATCCGGAATTATGATCGTTGGAGTTATTCTGAATGATTTAATGAGAGCTGTTTGTTCTTTTCTTGATGTAAGTCGTTTATATGGTGTTTATTCGGCGGGATCCTCGGGAAGTATCACCGGCATAACCAAGATTCCTATGGACGATATGCTTCCCGCGACAAAATTCGAGGATGTGACAAGGGTGAATCCGCCGGAGAGCTGCCGGATATGTCAAGATGAGTTCGATGGTGGTGACCAAGTCCGGTGTTTGAGGAATTGCGTACATGTTTTTCACAAGACGTGTATTGACCGTTGGATCCATGACGATAATATGACATGTCCTTTGTGCAGGACCCCAATCATCCCTGATTTCTATTTTTTTCGCTTGTAAATTCAAAAAAGCTAAAATTAATCAAAATGAGATGACAATGGTTGTTTATTTATTTGTTTTAAACTAATTTTGGTCACTTTTTGCTTGTCTGTCTTTATAGCATCTTTACATCCTATTTTAATATTATCTATTACTCCAAAAATAATGATTATAACTCTGTCTGAAGATTCAGATATTAAAAGATCACCAGAACTGGATAACAACAAAGGAAATTCTAGCCTTAATCCATGTCACGTGTGAACAAACACTATTCAGTCGTGAGTAAGTAGAAAATCAATTTGTTACTGGGTCGTTTATTGAAGCCCCATATTCTATTTCAGAGACCGAGAGGACCAAAGTCCATATGAGCGACGCTAAGATTGACAGAACTAGCCACTAGGGAATGCACGAGATAAAAAAACATTTGACACTGTGACATTTTAACTGAGTTAATTTATTTTTCACACCAACCACTGAATTAATTTAATTTGGAGTATTGGACTTCAGATAAATGGTTTGATTTGTTTGGTTTTTTTAGTTTTAGATATTTCAGATACATAAATTTAAGAACTATTTGATTCTTTACAAAATTTGGTACGATTTTGGTTCGGTTATTTTGGTTTTTGGTTTTCGGTTCTGATAAATTAGTTTAGAACCGGTTAATATCCGAAAAAATTTCGGATCTGATTTGGTTTCAGTTCAGTTCTAATTTTTCGATGTTTTGGATAATTCGGATAAAATATTGGATAATTTGGATAATTTCAGATATTTGGATAAAAATATTCGAATAACTTTGGATAATTCAATATTTTTAATAATATTCGAATAATTTTAGATAATTCGGTATTTTTAATAATATTCGGTTAATTTTATTTATTTGGTTATTTTAAATATAAATATAACCAATATTTTTAGGTATATAAATTAAATTTTGGATATTCAAATATCCGTTCTATTTTTAATTTAGTTTCGGTTCGGTTCGGCATCCATAAATATTCAATTTAAGATCTAATAGATATTTCACAAAAATTTCGATTTTAATTCCATTATTCTGGGTTGATTTTGGTTGGGTACTTTGGTTTCTGTTAACATTCTCAGACTATTTCCACTATTGAACCCTCTCTTTTTTGTGTATCTCCATTGAGCAACATTTCGATATTTATATATGTTTCTTTTTCACTCATATAACATTTTTTTGTTAATCAAAGTACTGATGATACGTAACCATTGGGATATCTCCCTCCCCGTCAGGTTCTCGGTCTATTACTCGTGGATTATTGTTGATTCTGTTTGACCTCCAGAGATTATACAGCGGTCTTTCTCTGAGCGCACCACCATCGTTGCCTCATACATCCCAAATGGGCTGCACGTGTTCGTCACTCTCTCACCTGCCGCGCGTGGTTTGTATGCTCCACATTTTTGTCTCCTTGTAATCACGATCTTATCACGCTTACTAGATTTTTAAGTTAAATCTCGAAGGCGATATCTTATGTGCATGCTTAGTCAAACGCACCCCCTACTCGCGTGACCAGTTGCCTCTCTATCACGTGATAGACAAGTGCATTTTCCTTTTAGATATCATATATATGTGACTAATGACCTAGTGAGCCTTTATGTTATGTCAGATGGTTCACAGATCCTTTAGGATGTTAACAGTGTTGTGTGTTGTGCAAATTATTAGCCTACAACTTGAATACACTTGTGTAATTGACAAAAAAGAAAACGGATATAAATTTTATAATTGGTCACACTTTCGTAAGAGATATACATTTCCTTACCAAAAAAAAAAGGCCTGAATTAAAAATGAACCCTTGTATTTTTCTCTTTTGGATGATCATTTTATTTTATAAAGTTTTAATGTAAAAACAAACACCGGAAATCTATATTTGATCTGTTTGGACTTAAAGCCGGTCATATATATATGTTTTTTTTATAGAAAAAAAAGGAAAGTACGGTATATTTAAACGACAAAGATGTTCGTGGGGGTAACATGAAGAATATGGATGTGGCTTATAATTTCTTCCAGTTTCACAATATAGGATATTTCCTTGACCAAAAAAAAAAAAAGATACATTTATGCTGTTGACAAAAAAAATTAAAAAGGAGGGTAGAGTATATTCAAACTAGTGTAATCAACAAACGAATCAGAGCGTAGATGTTGTTGACCAAAAAGAGTTAGATGTTACTGTGGGTCTTGCCACATGCGATCCTTGGCTGTTGGTAACTTAAATTTGGTAAAATTTAGCGGCAGCTTTTTTTTTTTTGTATAATTCTTCCCAGTCTATTAGAGGGTACAATAGGGAATTAAAGTGAAACCTAAGGGTAATTCCGTCCAATAACAAAAATCAAATAGAAATATATGAAGGGCCGAGAAAAGCAAAGAAAAAAGATTAATAAAGAAAAAAAAAAACTCTCCTATCGAGTTCTGTGAGATCTGCTTGAAAAGAAAAATAAAACTGCTCGGGAAGAAGAGGTGAATCGAGTAATATGCTTACGTGGTGACACATATATATTTATATATTGAGTGTGGAATATAAGCGCATCTTCGAACTTGTTTGGTTTGTGGGTGTGTGTCGGGGCATTAAGTTGTTTTTTGGTTTTAGGGGTAAAAATGAGGATTCGGAAGAACACGAAGCTGTCATCGATGCTTTTAGCGACAACAGGTTGCGGCGGGGAGGAACTGGAGACATATGTGTGTCACCTTAACCAATCTCCATGGGATGTGATTCCTCTGACTTCCTCGGTGGACGACGATGGTGCCGCCGAGTTAACTAACCTAATTGACTCGTCGTGGTTTCTCCCTTCTCCGTCGTCCTCTTCTCCGTCTCTCACTCACCAGGTAATTCAATTAATATCAATATGTGATCTCATTTCGCTATCTTTCATTTCGATTTCGCTTCCGCGAATGCCCAGCATTTCTTCTCCGCCTGTTATTAGGGTTTGCGTGTATTTTTTCTTTTTGCTGCTCGGGTAACTCGAAAGAACCCTATAATTCTGGATTTTGAGGTGCTGGGTCTCTTAGTTTGTCGATTAGGGTTACTGGGTTGTTATTATTTTGCTTCGTTGAACTATATTTCGTTCTCTGGCTTGGATTATTCTTTTTTTTTTTTTATGACAAGAGTGTCTCCACTTGTTCTTTTAACTCAGTTCGATGGAGAAGACAGCTTCAATGGGAATGCGAGCTTGGGCGATTGTATTGGCGCTGCGCAAAGGTGACAATCCATTCTCTTGTCACTCGAATCGTTTCCCTATTCTCGATTATTGTCTGCTTCGTTCGCTGCTTCGGTGTTCTAGGGTTTTACTCGTATTCCTTCGGGTAATTTAATTTCGCCCGAATCGGAATCGGATTCGAAATGCGGGGCGACCCGGCTACAATTTTCGACCTTCTTCTTTATTCTCTTCTCTTCTTTATTTTTTACCGTCCAGATTAAACAGCTCCGTCCAGAATAATCGCAGCCTTGTCTCCGTCGACAGTCTTACTCTCATTGCGCCGGAGGATTACGAGAGATCGCCGGACGCTGAAGATCCAATGGATCGGAGCGACGACAGTGACAAGAAATCCTACCCGTTGGAGCTTGATTCGCCGCTTAAAACCTCCGGCGACGACTACCAGGCGGCTCTCTCGATGCCAGCGCCGCCTAAACGCGGACGGCCACGTGGTTCGGGCAAGAAAGCCGCAGCAGCCTCCTCCGCCCCAGCAGCCTCCTCCGTCCCAGCAGCCTCCTCCACCGCCGCATCGAAGACTCCGTACGAGTTTTATTATTACTCTGGTTTCGGCCCAAGCTGGGGGAGAAAAAGAGGCGGCTCCGGTGACGAGGAGATAGTAATGAGCAATAATAGAAAGAGTTGCAAAGATAATATGAGCAAAAAGAGCAACAGTAGTGGTGAAGAGAGTTATAAAACGTCGGCTGTTGTAGATGGGAGTAGTAGCTATGATGGGTTTGAGTATGTTGAAGAGGATTACGACGTAGTGGATCAAGACTGTGAACATGGGAAGAAGAAGAAGAAGTTGACGATGACGATGAAGAAGGTTAAGAGTAAGAGAGGTAGAAAGCCCGTAAAGGAAAGGTCTTTGAAATCCCTCATGTGATATATTTCATATTTTGTAAGGGTTTTTCTGTCTTTTTAACTTCATTTCTTTTCTTTCTTTTTTTATTTTTAATTTGAGTTGTTTGTTTTGTCTATGGGGAGAAAGACTGGTCTGTTTGTTTTAGTAGTTAACATTTTTAGTAATTTTTTTTTGTTTTTGTGTGGTCGTTGTAGTAACATTTTTTAATCTCCATTGTATTTGGTTTTTATTTATTTTAGTTTTATTTTTCTAATTTTTTAAAAATGATATCTTCTACTATATTATTATGTAAAACAAATAGCATTTAACTTTTTTTTTAAATAACCAATTTTTGTACATTTTTAAAAATCTGTACTATTTTTTAATTACTGTGAAACTTTTTAAAATTATTTAGTTAAATATAATTTTTAATTTTTTTTATAATCTAAATATTCAAGTTTAATGGACCTGACTAACCCATTCATAGCGTTTGTAATAACAACTCTGATAATTCTAAAAGCCTTTATTATATAAATATTAAATAATTATGATAACTATAACTCATATATAAATAATAGAATATATTTTTAATTTTCAATTATTTAAACAGTGATATTTATACCAAATCAAAACATATCCATATATATATATACATTATATATATATATATATTTTCATCATTTTATATGGTTTATTTATCTTGACATTTTCATAATTTCTATTGGATTTTGACTATCAATTATTCATTAATAGATTTCTATTTTCTATTTTAATTTAGCATTAGTTTAATTAATTTTTTAATTTTTTTTATTGAACATAAACAAAAGTAGTGGTTGTTTTATTTTTATATAATCCTTTTCAAGTTTAAAAACTTTCACAGATTTATAAAAATTTAGAATTTTGATACAAAATGAAAAAAAAAAGTTTTTTTTTATTGTAAATAACTCTCACTTTTTTAAAAAAATTATGATAATAATTAATTTTATGCATTAAAAATATTAAAGGTTAAAGTTATAACAAAATGTCATATTATATCTTCACATATTTTAAATTTTAAAATTTTTTGACATAGACATATACTGCACAATGACATATCATAGTTTTAATAAGTTTTGACTTTAAAATGCCATGTTTACTGTTTTTAAGTTCATTTTATTTTGTAAGTATTTTTTTGAGAAAAATTACAAATAAATAATTTTAGTTTAAAAAAAAATTAAAATGCTTTATATTTAAAATTTATTATATAATTAAATCAGTTAGGAAATATTTAAGGTAAAAAACCTTATAAAAAAAATAAATATCTTTTATTCTTAAAAATAAAAATTAATTGAGACTACGTTAGCTGTCAACTTTAATAATAATTTAAAATTGTTAACCAATGTTTTTTTCTATTTTTTAATCTTTGTGAGATCCAGTGCTACTTTTGTAATTCTTCTTTTCTTATTTACTAAGTCTGGGGTCGTGTTTGTTCATTTTTAAGAATCTTGTGAATACTAGTTTTTTCCCGTTTTTTTCATTACTATAAGTTTTTTGTATAAAACTTCCTATTTATCTTATAGGAATTACAAATATATCTTTTTACAACAACTACTAATATTTTTTTTGGAAAATAAATTAATGGCAGTATGTTTGTGGAAACCAAACTTAGTGTGGTACTTTAAGATATTTTCAATATTCTATATGAGTCGAACACAAGTAATAATTAGAAAATATGCTTTTTTTAAAAAACAAAAAAGTTATACATTACAAAAAAAAAGAACTTGTAATCTAAATTCTACGGCTACTATAAATACACAAGTAGAATCTTTGCCAATAAAACTCATAATTTTTTGGTAAGTACGGTTTATCGTAATTTTACAGACTAATTTTTTGGACCAATAGTCCGAATTGAAACTTAAATCGCTGATATTTGTTCTCAACTTGTCTACCAATTTTCCCATTGATGACGTGGTAGTTTGAGTGTCAAGAATTAAAATAGTCAAATATAAATTGTTCCACTGCCGATCGTTCATATTAAATGATTAGATGTGGAAACTTATTAGTTAATGTGAAGTGAAGGAGATATTTGTATATTTATAATATGGTTTCTACTAACTCAATAAACAGTATTAGAAATTAAAACAAACTAAAAAAATTAAAACAAACAACTGAAAAAATTTATCCTCAACGATATTTGTAGTTTTGCCTTCTCTATGTCAACATGCTCCTGTATTTTTACTTGTAGATTTGTAAAAATGGCTATTGGCTACATAGATTAGGGTTTTCTTTTCTTTTTTTTTTTTCGGTACGAATGTACATAGATTAGGTTGACACGAAGAGGTTGCTTTTAGCGAATCATTTATTTATAGTAACGTAAAGGGTAACAGTGACTCAAGTTATTAATATCGCATACGCTAATTAATATTTTTAGATTTCAAAGCTGAAAACAATTACAAATCAACATTTCTCGCACAAGAATCATCCTGTGTGACAAATTAATACCCAAAACAAATGATAATATATAGTTGCTAAATATGGGAACCAATATCATATATGCAAGGCGTAGAGAAGAATCTCAAAGACTTGTGTTGAGCAGCTCTCTGTAATCTTTACGGATTCCCCACAGAATCTCACTGCATTTTTTCATGCTTGGTCTCGAACCTCTATGAGGAGCTAGACATTGAAACGCCATCTCCAATACCTTCTCTAGTGCTAAGTTGTTGGCGGGATTTCGTTCTAGCTTCTGGTCCAATACCGATATCGCATCTCCACTCGTGAACTTCTTGATCGCCTGATCACAAGCGTCAATATATTAATTGAATCAAACGAGTCTTGCATACTAGTGAATTAATAAGCTTAGATGATAGATAGAGATAGATGTAAATTGAATTTACCCATCTAATGGTGATGCGTTCTTTTTGTTCTCTGTGGAGCTCAATGGGACGGCGACCTGTGAGAAGCTCGACGAGTAGTACACCGAAGGAGTAGACGTCGCTTTTCTCTGTGAGTTGATACGTAGTTAAGTATTCAGGGTCTAAGTAACCGGCGGTTCCTTTGACTTGTGTCGAGACATGTGTGGCTCCTGATTCAGTATCTGGAGCTAATCTGGCAAAACCGAAATCTGCAACCTTGGCTCTGAAATTCTCAGTGAGGAGAATGTTTGAAGATTTTATGTCTCTGTGGATGATAGGCGGCTCTATAAACATATTTATATATGAATCAAAAAATAAGTATCATTGCCGTGGAAGATCATGAAATAAGAATTATAGGTACAATGGAGTTTACTTACGTGTATACATGTGAAGATAGGTTATGGCATGAGCTACATCGGTTGCGATATCTAGCCGAGTTGCCATGTCGAGAGTCTTTCCTTCCTTGCCTACAAAAGAGATTCCGTTTAAGAACATCTTGATTAGCATATATATATATAAAACGAGAGAGAAAGAGAGTAGAATCTACTTACAGTCCAAGTGATCTCTGAGATTTCCATTGGGTACATACTCGACAAGCAGAAGCTTCTCGTCATTGTGCACCAAATATCCATAATATTTAACCAAACTCAAATGTGTGACTTGAGCCAATGTCTTAATCTCACTCATGAACTCTGCACCTTGACGGTCGTCGTGTAAACTCTGCATCAAGCGAAGCAAGAATGGTGTGAGAGTTTTGCATAAAGCGACAATCTCACATTTCANTTTAAAAAAAAAAAAAAAAAACAGGAATTATTAGAGTTCTCTGTCATTGAAAGAAAGATGCAGACCTTTTTGGCACGTTTGACCGCAACGGTAGTGCCGTCTCGAAGTTTGACCTTGTAAACAGTGCCGAAACCACCTTGTCCGATCCTGAAGGAAGGGGAGAAGTTCTTGGTGGCGGCGTAGATTTCATCGAAGCTGAATCTTTGATTTGGATTCTCTGTTTCGTTCCCATTCCCATAATGTCTCTGAGTACTCCCTGTTGAGCTCCGTCTACTACGGACATCATGTTCTGTTCACACACAGAGACCATAAATGTACAAAAACATTATAATCCAATCTTTTGACCAAACGGTTAAATTTGAAATCAAGAAATTGGGAAGTTATCTCATATATATCTTAGACCTACTACTACAAGTTTCAAAAAGAGCTCCAAACGAAAAATTCAAACTATACCGGAATCGTTGAAATCCTTGGAGGAAACGGAATCTGGAGGAGTGAAGCAGTTGATGAAGATCCCGGAGATCCAGCGAGCGACGGAGCTTGGTTTGTCGGTGGCCGGTGGAAGGGGAGAACGATCGGTGATAGTACTTGTGCTGTAAGAAGATGCGGTTGCTGGAGAAGATCCCCCGCCGTAGCTATGTCTCCGACGACTGGGCATCGAAAAGAAGAACAAAGCTATCTGAAGGAGAGGGAGAAAGAAGCAAGTAGCAAATGGCGGACAAAATGAAGAAGAGTCGCACGCAGAGACTGACTTTGGAATTCAACTTCGTTGATTTTCTTTTCGTAACTGTTTGGGCTATTTATTGTCCAGCTGTTCAGTACTTTAACGTTCTATAATGACTTATTATCTAATTTATTTAAACCAGACAAGCTAGATAATTTAGTATGTAATCATACCCGGATTTCGTATTTTGTACAGTTTATTACATTTAGTCGAATGATTTTGTAATAATGCCATCACTAATATATACTATTTAAAGTCAAGTGTCTGAGTTGTAAACGATGAAATAAACTATTTCTTCTCTTTCTAAAAAATAAATATTTATGTGCTTCACAAATTATATTAAAATTTAATAATAAATATTTTATTTTCTATAATTAACAATTTTTAATAAATTTTAATTAGTAAACATTTAAAATTTTTAAGTATTTTCCTATAAGTTTACAATTTATCATTATAATCATTAAAATACATTAAAAACTTAAAAGATCTATCTTTTTGAAACACATGTTATATTTTTTTTTAAATTATCTTTTTAAAATGGATTGGAGAGAGTATTGGTTCCAAATTTTATACTATTTAATAAAAAATAACTTCATACTATTAAACTTTTATTAGACAATACGAGCACCAAAATAGCAAGCATGCCAGTTTAAATGTTAGGACAAGTATTTACACGTCAACGAAATCTATCGGTATGTTTTTAAATTTTAGTTTTTAATCTATTAATTAATATATCTGTAAGCGATTGTTTCAGCCGCCACTCATAGTATGCCAGACGGATCCATCTATGTAAAATGCAACAATCGAAATCATTTATTATTCACATTTAATTTTGTATCTATCATTTTCTGGTGTTTAGATGACACACCAAGAAAAGGTATAGAAAGTTTTATAGATACTAGATTTGATTAGACAGTACAAATACAATTCCCATCTGATATTTAAATTGGGAAATAAAATTACTTTGATTTTAAGTCAAACAAAATAGGTTAGGATGGAAGGTTCATAACCATAACCATAGCAGTTGAGGAATGATATTTGACCAGACGCAATCAATATTAGACTCCGACAATGACAACACAGGGTAACATATGTTGACCTTCGAAATAATGGGCCATAGTCTGAATGTTTATAGCCCATGTTTCAAAAACAAAAGCCCAATGATTAGCCAGCAATTTCTAACGACGTCGTACTAGTGAAAGGAATTATAATGAGAGAGAGAGGCTAATCAAGTGGGGTTAGCAGTATAATTACGGTGATGAGGTTAGTGGAAGCGAGGAAAAAAAGCTCTTTTGTCGAACGAAACCCTCGCCAAACTTTCATTTCTTCTCCTCGCTCTTTCGCAACCGGACGAGGAGGAGACAATCTACAATTATCCGGCGACATCTCAGGTTATCCCCGTCATTACTTTCCGGTTTCTCTTTTGCTTTTTCTTCCTCAGAATCTCTTTTTGTTGTTGTTGGCTTGTTCAATTTTAGATACGTTTGTGTTGATTAGATATGTGTTTTCTGTTTGTATGGTGGAGATTTTGCTGAATCGAGTTCATGCTTTATGCATATATATATGTGTGTGTGTTTTCATTTGTCGCCTGTTACAGTTTCTGCTAACTAAATGCGATTTCACGTTGTTCGTTAAGAGATAGGAGAAGAAAATGTTATGGTACAGTTACGTGTCACCAATTTTGAATATGAGTTTGTTCTAAGAGTGTAGTCTTGTATTTTGATTCCAATTTGGCTGAAAAGTTATTTGCTCGGGTCACTGTTTTCGTTGCCACTTGACTCAATCCTGTTTTTGGTGGTTTCCGTTGCAACTTGACTGAGGTCCTCCTGTTGGTGTTTTAGATTATACATCACATTCTCCTAACATTCGCTGTTTTTTTATTTTATCGTGAAGCTCTAGATGATGCGAGGACTGTTGACTGCAGCTCTTGCGTGAGTACTATCAAAGTTGGTGGCAATGGGAGGTTGCTGTTGTTCTTCCAGGCATTCGCATATTGTTGGAACACCTGTATACTATTATGTCAGTAATCCTTTTCTCCTGCTTCTATTTATGCTGTCACCTTAAACAATCTTCCATCTGTCTTGCTTTGCACATAATAGACTATAGCTAAATCATCATTTTAGTTCCAAAAATATTAAATAGGAATGATTGGGATTAGAGCATGGGTTTTGAGAATTTTTTGAACATTGTTTTGTATTGAGATGTCTACTTGTGGTTGTGAAAAAAAATTGTACATGTTTTTTCGTCTACAGTTATACGACTGTAACGATCTACGTTCATATTTGAAAAGGAATGAAGTTTCTGTTTACTTAAGTTTTGTTCTGTTACACAGTGTCCAGAATCTTTTCAAGAGCTTGGGCCTTCAGGAGCTCGTGCTGGTGTGGGATCAGCAGCACTCACCACTGGCCTTTTGGTTGATATTGGTTTGGAGACATCTATACCGGACACCTTTTGTGCTCCTGCTCCTCTTCCATATGATTTGCTTTTGGGGAGACCACAGTGCGCTGATTCCGAGTCTATCAAAGGGAAGATTAGTGAAAGCAATTTTGAATCGGTAGCGTCATGCGAAGATCTCGGGGGATTACACTGTAAAACTCAACCCAGCTCAGTGCTTCTCTCGCCGAGTGAATCAGATCTCTCTAAACAAAAAACATGGAACCAATTGGTAGACGAAGAGGAAGACTCTTGCCCCATTTGCTTTGAAGGTAAGAAATCAAGATCTTTAAATGAACTTTTCCTGTAGAGCAAGCAGCGTCATGGGTTCATTTGCTTTCCTTATGCAGATTATGAAGTTGAGAATCCAAAGATAAAGACAAAGTGTGAGCACGATTTTCACCTCTCTTGTCTTCTGGAGTGGATGGAAAGAAGCGATAATTGCCCTATATGCGATAAGGTGTGTTTCCTTCCCTCTTGAATTATCTAATTTGTAAATAGTCTGATTCATAAACGGTTGTAATCCCTCTGTGATGGTCATAGAATTAATTTTACTACTCTTTACCAATTCGATCCCTCTACGTTATTGTTATCAAAAGGGAATAGAATTGGGAGGCATAGTTAGATACTTGGATGTGGCAATTATGGCTGCTAAAATGCATACTTTGTCTACATACTAACATTCCAAGTCTTTTGTCCAATAACACAGGAAGTTGTGTTCGATGATTGCTTCAACTAGCATCACTATCCTCTGAGTTGGAAGTTTTAAGCGGTTACTTATCCGGTTAGTCTGCATACATCATTTGTTTGTGTTCGATCGTCGCTACGTTTGCGTCCTGTTTTGGCAAATTGGTTATGTTCCTGAATTGGTGCAGTCAAATAGAAAATATACATACAAGTGTAAATATCATCAGCGGCTTGCTCGTGTGTGAGTGATTTTTGGGGGGGGGNGAGATATAAAAGAAAAGACCGTTTCAGTCTTTTGATTGTATGCAACTTTGCATTTCCGAAATCATGTCCACATGCTTTCCGTCTTGATCCATCATTCTATCCATAGTATGAATTGTTATTATGGGCATCTGGGAAATCAAAGTGTTAGAATTATGATAATCAAAGAAGTCATACACTAATATTTGAAATTATTAAAGCGCTTTTTATTGAGAACACCTTTTGGAGTTATCATCATTACCGTCAATTTGTTTCTATCCTTTCATTATGAATAGCCATGCTTTTGCTCAAGAGTACACTTTTTTCTCATGATACAAAAATAGCAATTGAATTTTTGGATTGGTTAAAGAAAAGAGAATCTATTTGATGTGGATAATAGTAATTCGATAATCTAAAAATGAATATTCCAAACAATTTGATCCACATGATCCTAGTCTTGTCGTGTGTACGTTATAAAGTGTGCTTTCTGTGTGCGTTTGATAACCCCCTTGTCTGCATATATGAATTAATTAGCTTAGGAAATATTTTAAAATTTAGATAATTAGAAGGTTAGAAAGAATTGGGCAGGATTATAATTTTAAATTAGAAGAGAAAACGAGGTGAGACTCTTATGGTCGCGGGTTTGACTTCTAAACACTTATGTCTGCCACCTCCCCCCTCTTCCGCCATCCTTAATTCCGGTTCTACCCCTCTCAGTTTCCAATAAACATCCCTTAACCCAAAAATAAGAGACCAGTGTTTGTCCAACTCATAAAATACACAGCCAAAGAATTTTTGGATAGCTGTTTGAATTACGATCATTATAAGATTATTACTAGTAGAAAAATTTACAAATGTTATCACCGTTGGAAGCTTTAAAGCAGTAAGTACAATACACTTTTGCAAAAGAAAGGAGCTTCTTTTCCAGCGTGACGGTGGCTTTTTAGATTGATAATAGGGGTAACATAGTAAAGTTGGGAAGGGGACTGAAAGTTACTTAAAAAGCATTATAGTGATTGATGATATTTACTTATGAAAGACCACATGTGTGCGAGTTCACGGCAGGCTTTTACAGATTTATCTTCCAAAAATTCTCTCCGAATTTCAAACGTATTTGTACAGAGAGAAAGAGAGAAAGAGAAAAAAAAGAGAGTTTCTTTTTGGAGGTTTCCGATGTCTATCATCATCACCACCGAGAAAATATCAACCACTTTTCCCCCAACCAAACACACCCATTAACCTCCTCCTCCGAGAAACTAAACTAAGAAGAAGAAGAAAGAAGAAAAAGACCCGAATCCAAATGCCATGTACATATCTTCCTCTTCTTCTTCTTCTCCTCTTACTTTGCCCACTGTGTTCCTCGGTCATCATCATCAAGGGGAACCAGACGATTCTGAGTTCCAAAGGTATATTCCGGCTTGGTTTCTTCAGCCCCACCAATGGCGAGTCATTCACTCCCTCTTCTTCCTCCAACTGGTATTTGGGAATCTGGTATGCTTCCACACCGACACCTACTTACGTTTGGGTCGCCAATCGAAACCGACCCGTCTCCGATCCACACTCCTCCACACTCGAGCTCTCCTCCACCGGGTACCTAATCCTCAACAACTCCCGCGACGGCCTCGTTTGGCAGACCGATAACAAACAACCCGGGACCGGTTTCCGGTTCTCTGATACCGGGAACCTCATTCTGATCGGAGCCACCGACCGTTCTCCGGTTTGGCAGAGCTTCGAATACCCGACTGACACGTGGCTCCCGGGTATGAACGTCACCGGTCAGACGTCTTTTACTTCTTGGCGGTCCATGTTCGACCCTTCGCCGGGGAACTACTCCCTGAGGCTGAGCCGGAGCTTCAACGAGTTTCAGCTTCTTTACAACGGAACGACTCCCTACTGGTCCACGGGGAACTGGACCGGAGACTCCTTCGTCGGCGTTCCGGAGATGACCGTTCCGTACATCTACAGATTCCACTTCCTGAACCCGTACGCTCCCACGGCGTCGTTTTGGTACATCGTCACGCCTTCCGACACGCCTCGCGAGCCGCGTCTGACGCGCTTCTTGGTTGACCAAAACGGCCAGCTGAAGCAGTACACGTGGGAGCCTCAGGTGCAGAGCTGGAACATGTTCTGGTTGCAGCCCGAGGACCCCTGCCGCGTTCACGCTCTCTGCGGCCAACTAGGCTTCTGCAGCAGAGAGCTACTCAAGCCCTGTGCTTGTATCCGCGGTTTCCGCCCTAAGAACGCCTTCGCCTCGATAACTAAGGACTACAGCGACGGATGCAGCCGTGAGTATGGCGACTCCTGCGACAGGAGTGATGCGTTTGAGGAGGTGGGAGATCTGCGTTTCGACGGCCATGTGGAGATGTCGCGGTTTCAGGTAAGCAAGAGCTCTTGCCAGAAAAGCTGCTTAGGGAACTGTTCTTGTTCGGGTTTTTATTACAACGACAAGTCGGATCTCTGCAAAGTTTTACTCGAATCGCCGGTAAACCTCAAGAATTCGAGCTCCTGGACTGGAACTAGCGACGATATTCTGTATATCAGAGCTCCGAGGAAAAGGAACTCAAAGGGAAACATTTCTAAATCCATAATTATTTTGTGCAGCGTTGTTGGCTCAATCGCAGTTCTAGGATTTACCTTTTTTGTGCTATTGTTTCTGCTGAGGAAGAATCTTAAGAGTAAGAAAACCAAGAAAGAAGACGAAGATGGGTTTGCTGTGTTGAATCTAAAGGTCTTCTCTTTCAAGGAGCTTCAAAAGGCTACCAGTGGATTCTCGGAGAAGCTCGGACACGGCGGTTTTGGTGCTGTTTTCAAAGGAACGTTACCGGATTCTTCCACCTTCGTGGCTGTGAAACGCTTAGAAAGACCCGGAAGCGGTGAGGGGGAGTTCCGGGCAGAGGTATGCACCATTGGGAACATCCAACACGTCAATCTCGTTAGGCTTCGAGGTTTCTGTTCGGAGAATCTTCACAGGCTTCTCGTCTATGATTACATGCCTAACGGATCGTTGAGCTCCTACTTGTCAAGAACAAGTCCCAAATTGCTAAGCTGGGAATCGCGTTTCAGGATCGCCTTAGGGACTGCCAAAGGGATCGCGTATCTGCACGAAGGCTGCAGGGACTGTATTATTCACTGTGATATTAAACCGGAGAACATTCTCTTGGACAGTGACTACAACGCCAAGGTATCTGATTTCGGCTTGGCCAAGCTCGTTGGCCGTGACTTCAGCCGGGTTCTTGCCACTATGAGAGGCACATGGGGATACGTTGCTCCCGAGTGGATATCTGGTTTACCCATCACGACAAAAGCGGATGTGTATAGCTTCGGAATGACACTGCTCGAGCTTATCGGTGGTCGAAGAAATGTCATTAGCGACACACCAGGAGAGAAAGAGGAGAAAGATCCCGAGAAATGGTATATAAACGATGTCTTTTACCTCGTCCATTCAACTGTCAAATGAGAAAAAGTTATTGAAACATTGAACAAATGTTTTTTTTTTCCAGGTTCTTTCCTCCATGGGCAGCGCGTGAAATCATACAAGGAAATGTGGACTTGGTTGTCGACTCTAGACTCAACGGAGAATATAACAATGAAGAGGCGACGAGGATGGCCACGGTGGCGATATGGTGCATACAGGACAATGAAGAGATAAGGCCGGCAATGGGAACGGTGGTGAAGATGCTTGAAGGAGTTGTGGAGGTGAAGGTTCCTCCACCGCCTAAATTGATACAAGCTCTTGTCTCCGGCGACTCATATCATGGAGTGGGCAATGGTTTGAGCGGCACAAGCTGTAGTGAAGGCCGGGGTTGTTCGGATCTCATGACTGGATTGTCTAGCCCCGGCTCACGGTCGTCTTTTGGTAATGGTAAACCTTCTTCTTCGCCCTGATCAATTTTAAGATGGTTTTTCTTAAATGTTTCCTTTTTTTAGTTTAGTTTAGTCTGATGCCCCAACCAAAAAAAAAAGAGTTGAATCAGTGAGGCCAAAAAGAAAAGAAAAAAAGTTGAATCTGTATTTGTTGGTTATATGAGAATGAAGCCTTAATCTGTGATTTCCTGTTAATTTAGTCAACTATACATGATGATAGAGTTAGTTCATTCATTACTAATTGGACATAAGTAACTCACGACTACTTGTCCTTGACCTTTCTCGCATATTATCAAAGTTCAGTGGATCCAGTCATGAATTAACTCTCTGTTTACTGTCAAATGTAAACTTTTACATTGTATTCCAATTCTAATGGACCCATCAACAGCTAATGATTGACTTAATCGAGGGTTAACAGTAAAAACCATGGATAATATCTTCTCTTCTTTATTTTTTTTTTTGTCAAAACCATGGATAATATCTATACATCATTGTTTTCAAGGGATCCTGTAGGGACCTTGAAATTTTGTGTTGCTGACGTTGATAACCTTGTAATAGCATGTTTGTAAATTGTTTCGGAATCTTTCCTTTAGGTTTAAATCAAGAAGAAGCCCGTGTCCGTACTTTTAACTATATTAACGGTCACAATAATCTCAATCTTTTTTAGTGAAATGCAAGATTCTCTCTTCTTCTTCTGCATGGCTAACCTAAATCACAGGCAAACCAGAAAAAAAAAAAAGAACTAAAGAAGAACCAAAAAAAAAAGTAAATCTCATAACTCATTTCAATTAACATTTTGTCATCTTTTTTGCTTTCAAATCTTGTATCTAATCCTCCCCACCTAGAAAACATTGTCACAACCGGAAAAAATGGAAATACCGGCTAGGGAGGAGAGGAGTTCCTCCTCATTCTCTGCCGGAAAACCACCACAAACCATCACCGTACCAGCTGATGAAACCATCGATAGTGGTCCATCCTCTCCGCTTCTCGTCAGGGTCTCTGTCTTCGAAACAGAGCATGAAACGACGAAGCTTCACCACGCGCCTTCAACTTTAATCGGAAAAACCACCGACGACGACGATTTTCCTCCCATTCAAAGTTTTAGTGATGCTAAGTTCGTCTGTATGGTTGAATCGTCGAAGCTTTGGGAAATCGCTGCACCAATAGCTTTCAACATTCTTTGCAATTATGGAGTTAATTCCTTCACAAGCATCTTCGTCGGCCATATTGGTGATCTTGAGCTCTCTGCTGTTGCCATCGCTCTCTCCGTCGTCTCCAACTTCTCCTTCGGTTTCTTGGTAATTCATTAACCGATGTCCTCTCTCCTTTCGCTTCCCTTTTCTTTTTTAAAAAAAAAGAGTTTAAATAAAAAAAACTGCAGCTAGGAATGGCAAGTGCGTTGGAAACGCTATGTGGACAAGCGTTTGGAGCGGGACAAATAGAAATGTTAGGCGTTTATATGCAGCGTTCTTGGCTTATCCTCATCGGAACATCCTTCTGCTTGCTTCCACTCTACATCTACGCAACTCCTCTTCTCATATTACTCGGCCAAGAACCCGAAATCGCTGAAATCTCTGGCAAGTTTACAACTCAAATCATCCCTCAGATGTTCGCTCTCGCCATCAACTTCCCGACTCAGAAGTTTCTCCAGTCACAGAGCAAAGTTGGGATCATGGCCTGGATCGGTTTCGCTGCTTTGACCCTTCACATTTTCATCCTCTACCTCTTTATAAACGTTTTCAATTGGGGGTTAAACGGCGCAGCGGCTGCGTTTGATGTCTCGGCTTGGGGAATCGCGATCGCACAGGTTGTTTACGTTGTCGGATGGTGTAAAGACGGTTGGCAAGGGCTGTCTTGGTTAGCGTTCAAAGACGTTTGGCCGTTTTTGAAACTGTCGTTTGCGTCTGCAGTTATGCTTTGCCTTGAGATTTGGTACTTCATGACTATCATTGTCTTAACCGGTCATCTTGAAGACCCTGTCATAGCCGTTGGATCTCTCTCAATCTGGTTAGTCCTTAAATTCCTTTCCAATCTTAAAAATTCTACTTCTATTTTATTATTCTGATTTCTTAAAATGTTTCTTTTGTCTTAGTATGAACATTAACGGATGGGAAGGAATGTTGTTCATAGGAGTCAATGCAGCTATAAGGTAAAAAAAAAACAAAGCAATCTTTTCATTTTCTATTTAAAGAACAATAAGTTTATCTGATGTTTCTTCAGTGTACGGGTGTCTAATGAGCTAGGATCTCGACATCCAAGAGCTGCTAAGTATTCAGTGATTGTAACGGTGATTGAGTCTCTCATCATTGGAGTGGTGTGTGCAATTGTAATTCTCATAACACGAGATGAGTTTGCAGTGATTTTTACGGATAGCGAACAAATGAGAAAGGCGGTAGCTGATCTTGCTTATCTTCTCGGTATAACAATGATTCTCAACAGTTTGCAACCGGTTATATCTGGTAATCTAAGATTTTATGACAAATTTTTTAAACGACCGGAATGAATTTTGAATAATTTGGATGGTAATGAAGATAATTCTATGGATTGAATAGGTGTTGCAGTAGGAGGAGGATGGCAAGCACCGGTGGCCTATATTAACTTGTGTTGTTACTATGTTATTGGTTTACCTCTAGGGTTTCTTCTAGGTTATAAAACAAGACTTGGCGTGCAGGTAAAGCATCACTACTAATTGGTCTTTTATTTGGTTAGGTTGGTTTTGATGACTCATTCTATATGGTTTAACATATCAGGGGATTTGGATTGGTATGATATGTGGGACTACTCTTCAGACTTTGATCCTAGTGTACATGATATACATAACCAATTGGAACAAAGAGGTAACATCATTTCAAGTTTTATTACATACTTATTAAAAAAAGAAGTCTTGAATTTGTTACGAACCCATGATTTAAAACTTTAACTTCAATTTATTCCAAAAACTTCAGGTGGAACAAGCTTCGGAGAGAATGAAACAATGGGGAGCTGGATATGAGAAATTAGAAAAATAGTAACTCAAAGTTTTTGCTATTTTGCTATGTATTTTTTTAATTGTATATATCATGCTTTTCCCCCAAATAAATTGTATATATCAAATATAATTTCTCACACATATGTAACTTTGTAAAATGATTTCAATTTACTAATTCAGCCGGCAGTCAATCACACAAGTCAATCAACTTTTTTTGGTTTTTGTCAATCTAATAATAATCTTATCCATTCATATATTAACCTACTATGGGAGGTTAAAAGGGTAAGGTCTTAGCAAGTCTCGGGGAGTAAAAGCAACCGGTGTCGCCAGTACCAGGTCCCGGCTTGCTTCCCAGAACAGTTCTCCTCAATATTATTATTAAAAAGAATAAAACCATTAATTCATTTGCAGAGTTATCGAGGCGATTTTCTCTCATCGCAATCATATCAATCAATCTTCGTCTTCCAACTCTTTTGTCTTTGGCTCCTCCATAATTTTGATCTTATCGCTTCAGATCTTCATCTCTTTGATTTCTGACTCTGTGAGTATAACCGCTTCTTTCCTCTTCGATTTTCTCCGTCAACGATCGATCGATCTCTTTGCCGCTAAATTTACTTCACCGTACGAGTCCGATCGTCCTGTTTGGTTTAGTCTGTGGTTTCGATTTGAATTTAGTGTATTTTGAGATTGCTTGATTGGACGGTTTTGTATTTGTTCATTATCTGATTGATCCCGGGTTTGTTCGATATGGTTTCTGAATTTCAGAATCAAACCGGGTTCTCTATATATATATATATATATACGGTTGTGTGACTTTTCTCTGACAGTATTTATTTGTTTTGGCTATTTATAGCAAACGGGAATCGATGGCTGACAAGGAGGAAGCATCAGCACGTGCAAGTGATTGGGAAGTTGTTTCACTTACAGCTTCGGCTTATGCTGCTGCTCCTGGTCCCAAACTAGTCGATTCTAAAGATGATGATAAGGAAGCTCCTCGTTACGAGGCAGAGACATCTCATCCTTTGTACATGTCTCGCCACTTTGTTTTCCCACCACCAACTGAGAATGACAAGAGCGTGGCCACTGAGCCTAGTAGTGACCTTTCCGAGATTTATGAAGATAAGTCCAGCAAGAAGATGGATTTTGGATTCCCTGTGGAACAAGAAACCGGGAAAGATGATGGTGGAGATTTGACTCTGAAACGGTTGGATTTATCGAAAGATGAGTTTGCAGGACTCGAGTTTTTCGAGGAGAAAGGCAAGAGAGAAGATAACATCTACAAGGCGGCAATGAGCTCTCTGGAGGATGAAAGAGCTATTGGTGGCTCGCATGTCTATGAACAGAACGAACCTATTCATGAACAGACCGAGCCAGTCACTCCTGGTGTTTCACATGATCTTGATCCTACTAAAGATGACAAGCATCAAGTAGCAAACGTCGCACCTTGCGATCCCTGGTGGAAAAGAAGCGCCGCGTCTTTTATTTCACATGCCAAAGAAACAAACGCTGTTTGGTCGATTTTCATTGCTGCAGCTGTAATGGGAGTTGTCATTCTTGGCCAACGTTGGCAACAAGAGAGGTGGCAGATTTTGCAGCTTAACTGGGAATCAAGCATTGGAAGCGAGGTATAGACTACATCACTCCTTTTTCTTCTTTTTTTGCACGGTCGTGACTAACACATAGACGACATGATGTATCTAATGAATTACTCTGAATCTTCGTGTTAGCAATCTAAGATTATTTCACGGTCTTGAACACACTTTTTTGTTTGCAGAAAGCTGGAAGATTGATGGGACCGATCTCTCGACTGAAGCAAGCATTTGTCGGGGGACAGCGACGGGATTCATTCATCCGGGTCAGTTCCCAAAACGACAGTTAAAACGAAGACAGACGATAAAACGTGATTCCCTTTGATGATGACGATTAAAAAAGAAAAACAGTAAGTGTAGTTTGTGACTCTTGTGTCCCAAGGTAAAGTCATGGAGTTCAGAAAACAAAAACATAAAGATGATGTTTGAATGTTTCGGTCAGAGTTTGTGGGCATGGTATGTGTACATATATGGCTTTTGGTATCTGAAGTGTACGCTCTGCTTTTTTATTTAAGGATTTGATTTCGGTGACTTTTTATTTCAAAATCTTCAGTTGTTCATGATTTTCTATGGCCGAGATTTAGCTAGCGGCTTGGACCGCTTGGTTCTTGTGGCAAGACTTTAAAACACACATTCACCTAAAACCGGAAACCTAGATAGAAACATACGAACTAGTTTGGTTGGGTAATGCTCAAACTTAAATTCTTTTACTAAAGATAAACATCTGAAGGTTGAAGATGTATCCGGTAAGTTTCCATGGAAACTCCCTAAAGCTCGTATGTAAGAAGATAGTCTAGTAAGCTCACAACGAACGCATTTGTCATCGAGGCAGAGCTTTCAACAAATTGCTTCAATAGGAAGGAGGACATAATCTCTCCGTGAAGAATAAATGAGAAAACACGACCTCTCCATAACGGAGGATTGCAGATGTGATCTCTCCAATAAACAGAAAATTTGTGGCAGTAAGATTACTGCTTGGTAAAACGAACCACATTGTTTAAGAGTAGGCGGATTTTATGGTTGGGTTCCTTGTTGTGCCTACAAGGCCTACTAGCAGAAACGATGGTCCAGGCCCACTTCACCATTATATAGGAGACATATGACTGCATGTCTGCATTAGGAGGCCTGGAGGGATATTGAGGATTTAGATACTGAAATCTTTCGAATTTCGTTCAGATTTTGTTTAGATTTAGGTCGGTTCAAATGTTTGATTAAAGAACCAGCAAATTTCCGGTTATGGTTCCGATTCATTTTTTTATATATCTGAACATGTTCAAAAGGGTTAAGTACACATACATATATAATTTGGTTTATATTTTGTGTCCAAATTATTCTAATAGCACCATTATCAGTGAGTTGTTATAGAATCTCTTCCCAATTAAAAAAAAGAAAAAAATTACAAAAATTGGAAAGTCAGATACAGTTCTTTAAACAGAACTTTCAGACATTCACTAAAAAGAGTTCTACCCACATGTTAATTTATAACTAGTCTCACTCTTAAAAAAAAAATTAATTATTTAATAAATCATATTGAAATAATAATAATTAATATTTGAGAATCTGAAAATGAGTATACCACCCATAATCATGCTCTAAGTTATTTGAAAATATTTATATATTCAAAAATATTTAAAATATTTAAATATATTTGAAAATGAATTTTTAAATCTCTTTTTAATGATTATTGTTAAATAAATTACTATTTTGACAAATATTTTAGATGATTATTATTTTACTTTTTATAATTCAAATTCAATGGACTCAACTAACTCATATACGCTCCAATCTCTTTTGACCGCTCAAAGGAATGGTGATTTTATAAACTAAGAAACCCAAGTATATGTGATGGTCAACACCCAAATCCATGTGGATTATTTTAATTTTTGTGAGTTTTATTTCTAATATATATTTTTTTAATATTACTATCATAAATTATCTTTCGGATTTTTAATTTAGTTAAATGATAAAAAATTATAAATAAAAATCATCAGTTTGAAACTTTTTAATTTTTTTTTACACTTTTATAAATTTTTCATGAAAAGTATAATCCGTTAATTTTTAACCAAAAACATAAATCCATAAATATTTTGTCAAAAAATCACATAAAAGAACAGGATTTCTAAAACTTTTAGCCCAAAAATTTGTTAACAAAATTTCCACCAAATCTATTTGATGGAGAGATTAGTTTATATTTATTTTAAAAAAATCTAAACAAATAAACACTAATTTAGTAGCTTTTTTTTGCCATCTAAAATTAATATTATATTAATTTATTATTCTATTATAAATTATGAAAATTATTACATTGATGATTTTACAAATGACAAATCTATTTCTTCATAAGAATTTATACCTAACAATTCCATCAAATCTTTGAATGTAGAAGTATTAATAAATTTTTAGTAAAACCAGTGGACCAAAAAACTTCCACTAGCGTATTTTTAAAATTACAGCAACTTAGTTTAAATATTTCTTATTTTAGTATTAGTCATTAATTGATATCTATATGGCATTATGAACGAAAGTATGGAATCTAATTATTGGTTAATAAAATTTTGTTCAAATAGAAAAAACTAAAAGACAGTATTTGTAGTTATCATATGCAAATATGATATATATATATCATTTTATTGTTAAGATTAGAAAATTAAATATTTTTCAAAAAATGTTCTAGTTATTCAGAATATATACTGATAAGATTAGGATTAGGAAATCAAATATTCAGAACATTTTCTTCTATAATAATATACCAAATTTTCAAATAATCTTTTACAAAAAAAAAACAAATCATCTTCTTGAATTCTATAATATTCAGTTGTTATTTTTATTTAAACTTTTCGTATATATATATTTTTAAAAAACTGTGTATTTATCTTAAATGTGTTTAATTATTATTAATTAATTATTTTACATGCTCACAAAATTACAAATCAAATAAAAAAAATATTTTGACAAATTATATATTCATTATTTATTTAGATAGATTTTTTTAAAAAATAATTGGTAATCTGTTAGAGTTCATGAGTAATATAATAGTACTTTTTATAAAATTATATTAGTTGATAAAAAGAAAATTATTTGTTATTTTTATTAATAATCAATTTTATGATTAATTTGATGATATATATTTGATTTTTAACTAAATTAATAGGAATACGAATATTGTAATAAATAAACAAATAAATAATCTAAGAAAAAATTAGTGCTACCACATTAGTTTTTTTTTTCCGAAAATGCTACTACATTAGTTAAAAAAAATTCAAATGCTTCTCTTTTAATATATACTTTTTAATATATACTTGTAGATTACTTGAGTAAGTTATATCATTAGAGTATATCTAATTTTATAATATATTTTTTTATAGGGATATGATATTAATAAAATTGAGACAATATATAATTATCCTTAATCCTCAAATAATCCATATTGAAACGTTCACAAAAATTAAAACATCTGGAAATACTGTTTATCTCAATAGTATAATATAATTTCAATCAAATTTGTTTGAAAGACAACAACATTGAAGGCTCCCTACGCTAGGATTAGGTAGACACATAGCATTTTCAGGTTTGCCTCCACATGTCCCCAAACAATCGCTCTTCATCTGGCAGGGCCCTTTGAATTCACATAGTGGAAACGTATCATCCATAACTCCTGTTAATTCAATCATATTTAAAAAAGAAAATCAGTACTGAAATCATAATTTTGTTAGTAGCTTATAAGTGAATACAATTGCTTTTGTTTTAAATTTGTTGTTATATGAAAATGATAAAGAGATGATGGAAGATATCTTACGAGTCGATTGTCCATTGTTCGCAAGAAGTGCAACAATGATCAGAAGAACAACAAAGTGAAGCTTAGAGTTGGATGGCGCCATTTGCATATAACTTGTTTAAATTTAGTGTTATAAGAGAGATATCTGTCTCTGCAACTCTATGAAAGAAAAGCTAAGAGTTGACAAAATATTTATATAGATGAGTATCCAAAATAACTAAATAAAATCATTTATGAGCGATTGATTTTGTTCTTTATGAAGTTTATTTTTTTGAGAAATCAATCAATTATTGATTGTATCGATGTCAATTAATATATATTTTGTCTCAGGAAAATTATATGGATATCACAAAAATTTACCTATAAAATTTTACCTATTTAAATGTTCTATACAAATTTACAAAGTTTTAATTTAAATATTAACTTTAAGTATTTAATTAAAAAGTTTATTTTATTTTGTTGGTAATCCATAAAGTTTTTACAACTGTGTATTGCTCTAGTGGTAAAGTTTTTTTGAGGAAATTAATAAATTCAGTTCAGAAGATAAAATATATTGATTAAAAATATAATAATGTTTTTGTAAAATATATTTTCCTTTTTAATAGAAAAATAAACTATATTTAAAATATAACTAAAAATAGACAGAAATGTAAAATGTTCAGAAAATTTCTCGCAACCAGAATTTGAAAAACTTAAGAATACATGTACAATACAATTTGTTTAGGGAATCTTTTATATTTTAGAGAGTAAATCTTCTGTACAAAGAAAAAAATAACATAAAAAATTATGGAAAATATACTGAATTGGAGAAGGTGTTTTTGGTGGACACTCCAACATCCAAATTAAAAAACATAAGTGACAAAATTATGGGAAATGAGACAATTGGTTAATCAGAAAGAAGTATCAAAATGCATAAAAAGAAAGAGAAAATGTTTAAATTGCACAATTGGACTTTGAAAACATAGATCCCAATATGGGTTTTTGGCTTAGTAAAATTAATGTGCAAAAAAATAAAATTCGATCAAGAAATTATCAGAAATATATGGCTAGAGAATAGTAAAAAAAAAAAAATATCTAAAGTTTTTCAGGTAAAAAGAAGATAACACTAAAATTATCACCTCATAAATATCTTTGCATATATAAATTTTTTATCGTTGATTTTATAACATCTTTTAGATGAAAATGTATTGCTAATTCTGATTTTTTTTTTTTTTTTTGACAGCTTGGTATTTCTGATATTAAAAGAAGAAAGATGATTTGATGTTATAATGAAAAAAATGTTTTAACAAATATAAAGGTATTATAACAAATACGTATGTCCTAAAACAAAATGTAACAAATATAATTTGACAAAAAACATAGAATGTATAAAAGGTAATTTATATAAAAATTAAATTAAATTGTAAAAATTGATGGAATTAAATTTTGTTTTATAAATTAATAAATCATTTAGAAATTAATTAATATGATTATAACACAATAAATTTTCGAATTTGAAATTGAGATTGCCGAGTCAACCTTCTTCTTTCAGGCTTTGAATGGTCTCCTGATTTTAGTATGATTAATTTATAGGAATTTTAATAAAGAGATATCATCACATAAATTATGTTGACGTTATGTGATCTATTTTTCATAACGGTAGTCACACTAGTAATAATAGAATTAAATGTGACAGCAAATAAATAATAAATTTATTTATTTTAAATTGCAATTTTTGGCCGGCTTATTTTTAATTGCATCAACAGCAACGACAACAAAATACATTTATTGATATAATCTTGAATTTAATAACTGAAACAAAGGTCTCAGTTTTCGCCCAAAAATATTCACGTGTATCTTTGAATGACTAACATCCAAAAAGAACGACAAACTTACTATTTACAAACAAAGAAAAGTATGTAAAACGCAAATTCAACGACAAACTTACTAGTTACAAAAGAAAAACAATTTCGTTAAATGGATTTATATTTTTGTTTCGGAATATTTCTTCTGTGACTTTCTATTTCGGTTTTTGTAATTTTGTCATAAAAAATAAGTCAACTGCGATAGTAAATGCTTTTGCAAAATCAGGTTGGGAGGCAATTAGCACCGAAAATTAAATGCATAATCATGATTTCATCATTTGTATATAAATGTATTGTAGAAAATAATTATTGGCATAGTTGTCTATTTATATTCGCCTCATTTGAGTTGTCTCACTGAGAAAATAAAAAAGAGAGTCAACGCAGAGTTATAAATGCATTTTGCATATTTAAGTTGGCAGGCCATCTACTCGTTATCTGACATCTACAGTTGTTCCATTTTGTTACACTTACACACATGTTCATTTTTTTCGCAATTTAGGAGTCAATGTGCTGCAATATAAGAAAAGCAAAAAAAATAAAATGCAATTTATTGGACTATGCAGTTTAGAAGACTTAGAACAAAACAAAAAAAAATCTTATAAAAATGAAGAATCCAAGTCTCCAGAATCTAGATACTATTTTACAAAAATACTCCTATTAGTGTATTTCTAACTCAAAGAAGTACAACTCAATATTTAATAATATATAGTGAAAAACTGAAAACTTAGTTTAACAAATTTCAAAACGTGTATATATATATATATATATAACTATATAGTTTAATAGTATGATAATAAGAATAGGTGAAAAGGGGATATATATATATGTCTATCACAAGGTCTTCGCATTCATCCCCCTTTACAGAGTTATACTGAGTTAAATTTGATGATGCTACTGCTATGTGTGTTATGATTTAGGGTTGCATATTTGCCTAACATGTATATACTCTGTCACATACATTATTCTTTATATTATTTACGATACGCAGACTACACAAGTCAGCTCCCTTTGACTTTCTTATCTCGTTGAATGCCTGTGCATGCACATAATTCATCATTTTTATGTCATCTGCAATTGTTTTTATTAATATTCGAATTTCAGAAATTTTGTTGGGATCTTAGAAAGGAAATTTGATACATATGAAAAACAGCTTAAAAGATAGCAAAAGCAGAATTGTGTAATTGGGCAGGCCAAAAAGGTCTAAACAAAATACACAAGAAACTGTATTTCTTTCTTGTGGGATTAATCAATTCACTCTTTAAAATTTTCTTCACCATGCAATAAAAGAAAAGGAAGCAAATTAGATAAAAGAGTCACGAGTTGCTTACCAAATCCCCGAAAAATAAAAGAAAGCTGATAAACCAAAATGAGAAGATTAAAAATCACGTCTCCTTTTCTTTAGTATAACCTAAATGAAATCAAATTAATTAAGGGGTAAATATTTTTATCAGTTTTCAACGAAACGCGATCGTTGGTTTACGATCACTTACAAAGTCAGACCTAAAATGTGTGTGTTAGTACACGATGTAACCATATACATTAATTATATCATGCAAACCCTAATGTCATTACCTAACCATACATGTGTTGAGCCCTTCTTACCCTTATTAAATGTGAATTATAAAAAGATAAAAAGATTCTTGTTCTTTCTCCTACTTCTTCTTATTCTCATCCATCCTTTTCTGTGCCTTAGGTTCTCAACTAATCTCATTTAATCTAGCACACAGAGACACACACAATATATAATATTATACTGTAGTTATATATGACACACATATAATGTATGTATATATATACAAATAATTAAGAGTCATTTAATGGATTCACAATTAAATGAGACTACTCTTCTTCCCCTTGCCCTCCTCTCCTATATACTCTCACACTTTTACTTCCTTGACTTCAAAATCTGAACAGTCTTTAATTGATCTCCAAAACAATTAGCCAAAACGAGTTTTTTCACAGATAGATACTTGGCTAAAATTTCAAATCCCATTAAATTAGTATACACTCTCTCAACAGTCTCCATTAATGAGGGTTGCTGCTTCTGATGGCTAGCAGTAAGAGTTTTTTTTCCTCCACTTATTTTTTCTTCTTAATGCCATCTTGTCTCTCTCTATAAATTTTCCCAAGAGAACCACATCCTTTTGTACTAAACCTTGATTTATCTCTCCAACACCAGTTTTGGAAATATCATTCATATTCCTTAACTTTTCTGGAAAAGGATATTATTTTCCAGGAAAAAAAAAACAACCATTCCATTTCCATATCATTCAATCACAATCTCCTGTATTACTATTTCGAGAGAGAATAATCATCAGATATGGATATATCCATTACGATGCTGCTTGTAGCGATCGCTGCAGCTTACTGGCTATGGTTTAAGCGGGTCTCACGGTGGCTTAAGGGTCCACGTGTCTGGCCGGTATTGGGCAGTCTTCCGGGCCTGATCGAGCAGCGTGACCGTATGCACGACTGGATCACCGAGAACCTGCGTGCGTGCGGCGGCACGTATCAGACATGTATCTGCGCGGTGCCTTTCTTGGCAAAGAAGCAAGGTCTCGTGACGGTCACGTGCGATCCCAAGAACATTGAACACATGCTCAAGACCCGCTTCGATAACTACCCTAAAGGTCCTACGTGGCAAGCCGTTTTCCATGACTTCCTCGGCCAAGGCATCTTCAACTCCGACGGCGACACCTGGCTTTTCCAGCGCAAAACCGCCGCTCTTGAATTCACCACAAGGTAGATGCTTCACCGGACCGGTTGATTATATTGCATTCATGCATAGAGCCAAAAAAAAAAACCGAAGTAACTATATATTTGATAAACACACCAATTAAAGCAGATATGGCTCTAATCTTCTTAATTCAGTTATCCGGTTTACTTAGTGGATTTAATTGGTTGATGCGAATTGTTGGCTAAATGATTTTGACGTTGTGACGCAGAACGCTGAGGCAAGCGATGGGTAGGTGGGTAAACCGGGGAATCAAGCTCAGGTTCTGTCCGATTCTTGAAACGGCTCAGATAAAATGCGAGCCGGTGGATCTCCAAGACTTGATACTACGGCTGACATTCGACAACATTTGCGGTTTAGCGTTCGGAAAGGACACTCGAACCTGTGCGCCGGGACTTCCGGAGAATGGATTCGCTTCGGCTTTCGACCGAGCGACGGAAGCTTCTCTCCAGCGGTTTATCCTGCCGGAGTTTCTGTGGAGGCTGAAGAAGTGGCTTGGACTCGGCTTAGAAGTGAGCTTGAGCCGGAGCCTGGGAGAGATCGATGGGTACTTGGACGTTGTCATTAATGCACGTAAGCAAGAACTACTGGATCAGCAAGAGAGTGGGGTCCAGGGACACGACGACCTCCTCTCCCGTTTTATGAAGAAGAAAGATCAGTCCTACAGCGAGAAGTTCCTCCGCCACGTGGCACTTAATTTCATATTAGCTGGGCGTGACACGTCATCAGTAGCGCTGAGCTGGTTTTTCTGGCTCGTCACCACGCATCCAACGGTGGAGGACAAGATCGTCCGCGAGATATGCTCCGTTCTGATCGAGACACGTGGAGCGGACATCTCGTCGTGGACGGAGGAGCCGTTAGGATTCGATGAGGTGGACCGACTGGTTTACCTCAAGGCGGCGCTCTCCGAGACGCTCAGGCTTTACCCGTCGGTGCCGGAGGACTCGAAGCACGTCGTCAACGACGATATTCTCCCCGACGGAACCTTCGTACCGGCGGGATCGTCGGTGACGTATTCGATCTACGCGGCGGGGAGGATGAAGACGACGTGGGGAGAGGACTGCCTGGAATTCAAGCCGGAGAGGTGGATCTCGCCGGACGATGGGAAGTTCGTGAATCACGATCAGTACAGATTCGTGGCATTCAACGCCGGACCAAGGATATGTCTCGGGAAAGATCTTGCGTATCTCCAGATGAAGACCATAGCGGCGGCGGTTTTACTCCGCCACAGACTGACGGTGGCGCCGGGACACAAGGTGGAGCAGAAGATGTCGCTCACATTGTTCATGAAGAACGGACTTCTCGTAAACGTGCACAAGAGGGATTTGGAAGGCATCATGCAGAGTCTCGTTACCAAGGAGAGAAACGACGTCGTCTCCACCCTTAACGGCAAATGCAACGGCGTTATTGGTGAAGGCGTCTCCGTTAATGCGGCTGTAGCGGTTGCGGTGTAGAGCATCGCGTCACAGCTTCTCGGGTTAATAATAATATTTTTATACACTTTAATACATACATTTTCAATTGGGTTTTGTGTTTTGTGGGGGTAAAAGTAAAGAAATTGGTTTGGTTGTGTGATATAAAATTTGTAAGCAAAATACTCTAAAATGGTAATAGTTTGGTTGTTTTGTCTTTTTTTTTTTTCTCTTCTGTAAAAGCTTTTACATCTTGACTGTTCTCCCCATCAAATTGTAAGCTTTAAAAGAGTCCCCAAAAATAAAATAAAAAATACATTTTGAACTTGTTGCCTTATGAAACAGACCAGCGAACCATTTCGCATTTTGATCTCACCATCAGATCAAATTATAAGCAGAGAAAAAAAAAAGATATAAAGCTTTCCTCACACCATTTCACTGCAGTAATTTGGCTAATTTGTTCGTCAGGAGCGATCTGCAGCTAGTCGAGAATTTTCTCTCCGGTTGCGAACAAGTTCCAGACCAGAGTTCCAACTAAATACAGTGCAACTGCTACTTTGAACACATCGTCCCATGAACCTATAGATTGAGGTCAAAAATGAAGACTTAAATACTGGAGTTTAAAGAAGCAAAGATATGTGCTCCACTTTGGATAATATGTACATAATCCAACTAGATCCGGATGAATATCACCCCCCAAAAGAAAAGAATCAGGATATATGCTTCGTTAATTAATATCTTTGGGAATCTCAGCGAATCATATATTATAGATACCTCGTTGGAGGATGTAGCCAGTAACTGCAGTGCCAAAGACACCAGCGAGGACTCCTGCTGTGTTTGAAAGTCCTAAGAGTACACCCTGTGAGGATCCACGTCACCATAGTTATCGAAAACAAATCATTTTCAGCTTTAAAGATGTTTGGTGACAAAAGGAGAAAAGTTGATATTATCTCACAGCGTAGCGTGGGCCAATGTCTTGATGATTAGAGTAGAGACCTGACTGAGAGAATGCATCAGAGCCCTGTTGGGGACAACATAAGTCTTTATGTCAGAGCTGTATATCACTTTTAATTGGTTCTAAGTGAGACAACTGTCAGACATAGCATTTAAGTTATGTTCAATTATAGTTGTACTCTTAAAAGAATAATATTGTGTCGGCAGGTGTACAAGTCTAAATATGGCATCGCATGTTTTCAACAGGTCCAAGCTTTAATATGTGTACAATCGAATTATGCATAACTCTATGGCTCTTCTTAATCCTTTTAATCAAATTATGATGCCATACCTGACTGCATGCCATGCAGAGAACCGCCATTGCTGGAGTTTTGACACGGCTCAGCTGAGTCAGGAAGAAGGCAGGACCCAGAAAACCAATCGATTGCATGATCTGCCACATTGAAGAGTTCATCAGCAGAAAGAATCATTTATTTTTAATAAAGGTTTTGTCCTCAGTCCTTTGATTGAGAGCATCACAACAAGTTTCGCCTTAATGAGTGAGTATTAGAGAGATCGTGAAAACACATTTAATGATCAGAAAATACAAGAGAGTATTTCTTGCCTTCCGAACGGCTGTAATTGAAAGACCTCTGCTCACGAGAGTATCAGCAATCCAACCTCCAATATTAGCGAATACAGCCATGGTAAACCATGGTAAGACGCATAGAAGCCCTGATTCAGTGAGGTTGAACTTCAAGACCTGGAATGTAATCAAAAGACAAACAATAGACAGAACTCTTTTCACTTATTTGTAAAAACAAAATTAAACCATAGGGAAATATGTGAAGTTGGACTCCATGCCTGATTGTAATATGTAGGCATCCATGTCAATAGTATGAATGTTCCCCAGTTGTGGCAGAAGTGGGAAATTATGAGAGCCCAGACAGGGGGTTTAGAGAGAATCAGCTTCCATGGAATGACTGTAACTGGCTCTCGTGGTTTGCTACCTCCGAGTATGACCTTCTTTTCTTCTTCACTTAGCTCAGGGTCATCCTTGGGAGAGCTATATGCCTATGAGGAAACAAAACAATTGTTTGGACAGTAATTATGTCAGAGGTTCTATAGATATCAGAATCTTGGCTCGTGTCATGGAGAAGAATTCATACATATTTTAGCCATAGCATAAACCATATACTTCCAAGGGAGCCAAAGGAATAGAAAACCGACGGCCATCCGAACTTGTGAATTAGCATAGGAGAGAATGCGAGTCCTGTAACAGAACCGAGATACATGCCACTGTAGACTAGTGCAAGCGATCTGCTTCTCTCTGAGACTGGTATCCATTTAGAGAGCATGTTGTTCATAGCAGGCATAGCAACACCCTGGAGCAACAGTAGACAGAACCTACCAGTGAGAAGACAGGTCTGAGCCAACTATAGGAAAAGAAAAGAAAGTACAGAAGAAGCCAACCTCGCCAATCCCCATGAACGCCCGCACAACAAGCAAAAAGGGGAGACCGAGTTTCGCAGCAATGGGTGTCATAATTGTGGCAATGGACCACCAGACAACACCAAAACCTAAAACCACCTTCCCACCAAACTTATCTGCCCAGATACCTCCCAGAATCTATACCGAAGAGAAAGATGAGCACGGTTCAGACTAAAAAATCGAATCAATATACCCTCCCTTTTGAGTTGTATAAAACATCACGCCCTACAGAGAGTGTATGAACTAGAACCTGAGTAAGTAAATAGCCCCAGAAGAAAGAGGACTGAATTAAGCCAACTGTTGCACTGTTCCAGTTATATTCTTGAGACATGGGAAGTATTGCAATGCTCATGTTCACCTGCCACAAGCATCTCATAAAGTAAACAAGCAGTAGGGAAAACAGATGCTGCGAATGAATTTGTACCAAAAAATAAGCAACATATACACTTACACGGTCCATGTTGCACAGAAGAAAAGAAGCAAAGCATAACAGCACGATCACCCAGCGCCTAGGAAACTGCTGCCACCATGGGGATGCGTTCTGTAGATTACCTTCGACTAAAATAGCTTCAGCTGAGCCATCCGCTGATGGCAGTGAGTCGGCAACTCCTTCTGTAATATCGGACTCCTCTGATTTGTAGTAAGCACGAAATCTGTTGATCTTGCTATTTCCACATTCGTTGATAGTGTTCCTAAACCTAATTCTACTGTCCATTCCCGGTTGAAGGAAACATCCAAAACTTGTGCCGTGTCCCAGTTCATGCTGTAAACTAGCTTGCAGAGATAAAACCTTCCTTGGTTGATGACTACGGGACAATGCTACAATTAAGTAATTGGTTTTAGAACAAGTTGGTTAATACAGCTGAAAGAGGCATCAAAGTTTGATGGGACAATACCATTTGAAATTCTATTACGGAGCATGACTCTGTTGGAAAGCTCAGCACCATTTAGTCCTAGTCTCTGGCACAAAATACCTCTTTCGTTCTGAAAACCAATGCCTACAAAGTATGGTGACATTAGCATCTCAAAACACTGAACTAAGGACAGATGAATGTTACACAAGAGTTGAAATTGAACTTCTTCACTCTTTGTGTAGTGCACAGACAGTGAAGCAAAGCAATGATAATCACTATACAAAAACTCAGTCCTCATGTCGTTAACTAGAGAATTTGCTTATATCTGATGAAAACATGGATGAGAAGAACCAAAAGAAGGAGGGAGATACCTGAGCCGACGAAGGAACCGAAGTTCCTGTTTGAAATTAAGCCACCGATAGCCATGTTGCTGCTTTTGCTTTTCGGAACAAACAAAAGCTGAAGGGAAGAAGCGAGAGATGTTTTCAAGCTTCTTTCATAGAAGGAGCGGAGTAACCGAAGAAGCGGTTTTCAAATAATCTTCCGAGAAGAGAGGATAAAACACCGAGGGAGAGAGAGAGAGGGAGTGAGAGAGGCCTCTGCAGCCTTATTCGACGAAGCGGGAAAATCCCTAGTGGCCATATGGGGAAGGAGAGGAAAGGGGGGTCGAGAAAGTGACACGTGGCACATCATCTTCTACTCGTTGGAACCTCCGTTCTACTCCCTCCCCCCTAATGACCAATCTACCCCCATGTTGCAGTTAGAGATACACCGAGGCTGGCTGACTCGTAGAAAACAGGGGTATTCTTGGTATTTGCTTAGAAAATATCTGGGCCGTTACCGCCGAAGATGACCTCACACACCTCCTTTAGAGGCAGCAGACAAAAGTTAAGCAGGTTGGTAGTCGAGGAACTTATTCTGACACGTAGCCAACGGGCTTTTATTGGGCCTATATTTTTCAGTATGCTGCATGTAATATTACGGGCTTCTTAGAAGAAATTTGGCCCACAATATTGAATCGTCGCATAAAATTATGCTTTTCTAAACTAAATTTTTATAAACCTCTTACTAAAACACATACAGTACGTGTGTGTATACAAATGGCTTTTAGGAGGGGGAAAAATGTTCTAGCGTTGAAAATAATATATCAAAATACAATTACCAATACATGCTCAATCAAAACCTTTCCTTTCTTCTCCACCGATTGTTCTACCAGAATGATACTAGTAGCTCCAGTAATCACACATTAACAATCGCTATCTTCACTTCTTGTTGATAGACTCTACCTTGCCGTCGTTACCTCCGAGCAAAAGATACTTATCCTTGCGAGTGAGTTCGGTGCATTCGAAGCCCAATACGTCGCCGATCACTTTCTGGACGTAATTAGCCACTTCGAAAGAAGTCTTACCGCCACCATTCACAGTCATTTCTTCAGGCAAGCGATCTAAGAAAGTGACCTCGTAGCTCGGCCTTGGGTTCATGAAGAAGAAGTAAGGGTCCCAGAACTTGACACCCCTCACCGTCGTCCCGTGGAACATTCCTTGTTTACAGTTCATCGCCACTGGTACGATCCGGTCGCTTAGCTCTGCAAACAGAGCGCTGAACCTCAGTAGATACTCTTCTCTGCACGTCGTGCCTTCCGGACATATCACCAAGTCGCCTGTTATATACACCAAAAACATATCAAAAATCTTAACCACTGTATTGACTGAGAAACTCTATGTTTGATTTCGACCGTCTACTTAATTATCATCAGAAGATGCATGCGTTACCTTTCTCGAGAAGTTTTCTCATCCGGGCGGCGTCAGCAGCACGGTCACGGGTGAGTGCGACAGCAGGGATAGGAGAAAGCATTAAGGAGAGACGAGAGACACTGTAAGTAACGCATGAAATCTTGCGTCTAAGAGCGATGGCAACAATGATGGGATCAAGTGCAGTACGGTGGTTGAGAACGTAGAGGTTGCCTGGAGTTCCGGGGGAAGGAGGCGGGGGACGATGGCCTCGAATTGTTAAGTGAATTCCGAGCATTTCGTAAGTGTAACGGACAAACCTTTCGGGCAAAGGAAGGTTGAAGTAGACACGAATGATGGAGAGGATGAAGCCGAAGGGGAGCCAAATGTATGTGATAATGGCGTTTAACGGCGTTGGACGTCGGACTAAACGGCCGTCGTGGAAGATTATGTGTTTTTTTAGTCGTTCTTTTGGAATTATTGTGGCTGACTTGGTCGCATGAACCATGTAACCTTTCTGTTATAATACCAAAAGTGTAAGTAAAAAAAAAACGAAAGAGATATAATCATATAAACTTCTTTTTTGTTTTTTAAAGATTTTTAACGTTTGAAACATTGGCTCATTAAATGGACTGCCCAAAATGTGGGTGGTACTACTACTATAGCAGGTGGTTGGGGGTAGAATAAAGCAAAAAAAAGAAAGAAAAAAACGCAAGTGAGGTGGCCCCGTGAATTGATAGGTTGGGTACATTTATGAACCTTTACTTGCTGATTACTACAAAATCAGTTTTTAGATTATTTTTATAAGATGAAAGCATTGACATCTTGATTATAACCCAGTCAACAAGCTAAAGTAGATCATTTACCCTACCTAATAATTAATGAAAAGCACTCGACAGGGGAAACAAGTAAGCACGAATCAGTGCAAAATACGTCAAGAGGAGAATAATAAAACATATGGTTAGGTTCTCAAGTTACCTTAAATACTCGTCTTACACTAATCTAGTCAGTACTCAATATTTTAAACTTTTATCGCCTAAAATCTACATCGAAATGAAAGGTTAAAAAAGTAAAGATACCTTGCAAATGGACATGAAATCGTGATCGGAGGTTCGATCACCAAGGCCGAGATCTGGTGATTCGTCGCCAAACTCTTTAAGAATGGCTAATCTCTTTAGGTCGCCAACAAGAACTCCAGGCTTCTTCACAAAACCAGTGGCCCTATTGGTTCTTGGATTAACCTCAATCTCTGTTCCAAGAACTTTATCACCTCCAAGATAATCCTTCACAAACGCTTCCACCATCACTATCGGATTCGCTGTCACCACCACTTTCCTCTTACACTTATCAAACACCTCAAAACTGTCTTTCCTCACATCCGCCGCATAAAACCTGTGGGAAGAAAACAAATCAAATTGAAGCAGAGTTTACTGTAAGTAAAACATTCAAAATATGTTAGTGATGTTCATCTGGATGATGTAGAACGTACCGTGGAAGAACGGCACGAGAGACGAGTTCGATGTCGCGGATTTTGAGACCGGCGAAGGAGATGAAGATGAGGATCTGGATCCCCAGAGATTCCGAGACGAGCAGGTATGAAAATATCACCAACGGTAACGAGAGAAGGAGGATTAAGCCACGGAAGAGGCTTCCCGCTTCAACTGCGACAAGCATGAAGTAAGGGAACGAGCTTCTCGACAGAAGCAGAGTCCCGTCCAGATCGGCGGCGATCGAACCATACTCTCCGCCTCCACATTCTGTTATCGGAGGAAATTTCCAACTCTTTTTCTCCGGCGACATCTTCACTCGTCCGAGTTTCTCTGTCTCGTTAGTGGCGGCTCTAAGCAAGAGCTTAAGGAATGAGCAAGGAAAGAGAGGGAACGCTTCGTTTTTCAATTTTGAGTGTTTTTTGTGATCACATATAATAAGGTAGCTCAGCAGCTCACCTACATAGAACGCCGTAATATTAATACTGTAGGTTATTAATATATTTATGTATGGGTATATATATCTTCTTTTTATAATTTGTCATAAGTCATAACTATGTCATATCCACAAACAGTAAGTCTAGGTCCACATTTCGAATTTATTATATGAAATGACTTTGTTCGATGTATTGTTCGATGTACTTCAATTGACAGACATTTTTTGGTTCTAGCATAAATTGGTATTCTGTATAGTGAAAGACTATTTTGTTTTTAGATTCAAGTTCAATGATTTATTTGAAAATTAGTTTCATGAATATTTTTAAGTTAAGGGTGTGTTCCTGTTTTCAAATGTTTCACTTATGCATTTTCATTTCCGATGTCATCCACGGTAGATTGTAATATCACGTACTAGTTGGTAGAAATTCGTATTATCACAAAAGGTCGTCATTATGCAAATTATAGGTAAATATGGTTATCTGTTGAGCTTTCTCCCCTTAATTATAAAATAAGTCTACAATCTGATCCTTGGTTTGAAAATTCAACCGCTGGGGTTGCACCGCCTTGAACCGCACAATTATGTTTATTATAAACATAAGGAAATTAGGTTAGATAATCTAAAGATATTAAGAAGTGTAGCTCTACCTCTACTTCTACCTTTTACTAAAAGATATTTCTGTTGAATAGTTGTTCCACTCACACATGCTACGTATTTTAACATCTTCGATTGTTTTGTTAGGATAAAAGCATTTGGAGTAAAAATTTCTGTTTAATTAAAACGTTGTAATACTTTTGATTGTTTGTCCACCCACAAATGCTACGTATTCTAACATCTTCGATTGTTTTGTTAGGATAAAAGCATTTCGAGTTAAAATTTCTGTTTAATTAAAACGTTAAAATTCCATCTCGAATGTTATTTTGGGTTATATGTTGAATGAAATCTAGAAGGAAACAAAAAATTACATGGTAAGTTGGTGTTAATTAGCGTTTATCTGCAACTCTAATAGCTGGTTGTCTTGGACAGCTAAAAAAGATTTGCGGATCCAATGCAAACGAGACAGAAAATTCAAAAGCGACGTGTGGTTCTAGCTGTTTCTGTGACCTACGAGGTTCTGATCATGGATAATCTAATATTGACCAGATATAGTAAGAAGCTACACTAAAATGGCTTTCTTTTTTTCATTTTTGGTTGAGCAGCACAGCAAGGCCTTATTGGGTTCCCCCTATCATTCATAAACTGGGCCGAATACGTTGAACAGCTTAAGAAAAAGAAAACAAGTAACTATTAGATGCAAACAAAGAACAGCCTAGAGTAGTGAATACATAGCAAAACAGAGAGGACTAAAGATTAAACAACATAGAACAAAAGCATTGTGCTTAAACAGACAAGCTCATTAGAAATTCACAAAATCCCAAATATCATTTTTTTAGAGTAAATACATAGGAAAACAAAAGCTAGATGATAGATAGATAAACGAAGAAATTACACGAAACTAAAGAACAAATCCGGACCGTGGAATCTTGTTCATCGTTCAGCTCTTGTTCTTGAAAGGAATGGCTCTGATGACAATCGTGTGATAGATCGCTGCTAAAGCTGCTCCAATGAATGGTCCGACCCAGAAAATCCACTGCAACACAACAAATAAAGCTTCAAAAAAACTTAAATAATAAAATTTCGAAATTTCAAAAACAGTATATAAAATGAAGAATAAATGTTTTTGAGTGGTCCTTGTATAGAGTGTGTAGTAGCAGTACTCACATGGTCATCCCAGGAGTGGTCCTTGTTGTAGATAATGGCGGCACCAAGGCTTCTAGCTGGGTTGATTCCAGTGCCGGTTATCGGAATTGTCGCCAGGTGTACCAAGAACACTGCAAACCCGATTGGGAGTGGCGCCAAAATCTACAATTTTCCATTTAATAATGAAATGAGCAAATTACGTAAGTCACAAACCAGAAGATAAAACTAATGAATTGGCTGCATTAGCTACTAACTAATCAAACCAAACTTCTGAGAATTAGTAAACCGGAAAATGTGGGGGTATATACCGGAACGTGTGAGTCACGGGCGCTTCTCTTGGCGTCGGTGGCGGAGAAAACCGTGTAGACGAGAACGAAAGTTCCGATGATTTCAGCACCGAGGCCAGAGCCCTTGGTGTAGCCGGGAGCGACGGTGTTGGCACCGCCACCGAGAGTCTGGTACGGCGTCGGCTGGAAACCCTTGACGACTCCGGCACCACAGATGGCTCCGAGGCATTGCATTATTATGTAGAAGATCGCTCTGGTCAGAGACAGCTTCCTAGCCAAGAACAGACCGAACGTAACCGCAGGGTTGATGTGTCCACCTGAAACATTAAACGCAAAACATACGTATGTGTTAGAGAAACAACATCAAAGATTCCAGAAAGATACCAACGCTCTATCTGACAAACTTGGAGAAAACTAGTAGTAACAATTGGAGTAATGAAAACAGTTTCTTGAGATCTAAGATATGCAACATCACAACAAACAGAGTATTTAACTAGAACCAAAACAGAGAACCACCCACAAGAATCAAACTCAACAAAGCTTTAATTTTTTTTATACTTTTTAACTTTCTCGAGCGAAAACACAGAGTGACAGGGAGATATTCCGGAGATCTAGAATAAACTAAAGCATCAAAAGAATCCAAATTTTCCAACTTTAGTTCTACTTTTTCGGTAAACTAAGCGAATAAAACAAAAACAGAGAAGAAAAGGAAAGAAGATGACCTGAGATTCCAGCAGTACAGTAGACAAGAGCAAAGATCATGCCACCAAAAGCCCAAGCGATGCCTTGGATTCCAACAGAGGCACACATGTTGGGGGCTCTCTTCACTCCCATAACTGTCAGGACTGTGATGTAAAGGAAGAGGAAAGTAGCAATGAACTCGGCGATTCCTGCTCTCCAGAACGACCATGAGCTCAGCTCTCCGGGCTCGAACAGTGGCGCAGGCGGTGGCTCTTTGTAGTCCTTGTCGTCCGACTGAGCCGATGTCCCGATCGGTTGCCTCTCCGGGAACTTGTTAGCTCCAACCCTCACATCTTCTTCTTTGCCTTCCATTTTCTCTGCCTCTGTATCCCTCCTTTTTTCAGGGTTTTTCTCTCTCTAGAAAGGTTAAAGTTTTGAGCTTTTTCTTCCTCTCTGCTTTTGTGTGGAGGAGAGTGTGTGTGGCGGATTGATAGTGAATTTATAGAGAAATGGAATATTAAATTGCCTAACGTCTCCAAAAACATTAAATTCCAACATTTTCTTTCTTTTTTTTCAAGACAAAGACAGAAAATAAAATAGTAGTATAACGAATAGTTAACACCTCAATTATTGTGATCGTTGGAGACCCATTTGATAACTGTTATGATATCATTAGTTTAGTTGCGTAGCAAACTCGTTCTAATAATTTTCACCATATAAGTTATTTTGCTGCTTTTCTTCAGGTAATAATACTACTTACCACTTATAGTTAGTGCCTAATCTCTCCTTTTCTTTTTGTCAACTAGTCTAGTGCCTTTCTAGTTTCTACTATAGATGATTTATTATTGTGATTGGGTTAATATTGAATAATATATTGTATGTCAGTCGAATAGTTTGGTAATTTTGTATTAAATAAAGTTAAATGATGGAGGAGACTGGAGAGGGTTCTGGAACGTACCGAGGTGCTCTCGTAAAAAGACAAAAATCTGACCTGTCCCTCTCTTTTCTTCTTGCCAGAAAAAAAAAAGCTAGTGGGTCCATTATCTTTTGGACGGTAACAAAAATTTGGACGAGCCCACTAAAGCCCAATTGTTAAAATGGTAAAAACGAAAGATAAACTAACTTTTCGGCTCTCTCCAACAAAAGTCACATATTCACTTGTTATCAGTGTATCACTTATCGGACCGTTGGAGAACAATTGACAGCTTTATGAAAATTCATTTTCTTTCAACACTACTTTTAAAAAAATTTCATATAGAACGTATCAAATATCCCTTCCAGACATTATTATAATGTTAAAAAGTTACAAAATCAGTTTTAAGTTGACAAAAACAGTGTTAGATACTGATGAAAAGATACATAATTACGATTTACGAATGTAGTAATAGTATGGACATTTATCAACATCCCACTTGGTGTTTCTCTTTGTTTTTTGGTCAATGAAATTCAGGTTTCTATACGATATCTATAAATCGTTGTGTGCCGAATAAACACATCAGGGGTTAAGAATATTCAATTATTGGTTGCATGCAAGTAGTTAAATTTTGAATTAAGTTTCCAATTTTGGTGCTGACATGTAAAGTCTTGAACAGCTCATAGATGAGTATTGCTTCTCTGTGATCACATGCTTCGTTGCCAACGACACTAATTCTTATCCTCAAAATTCCAGTTTCAAATTTAAATAATTACTAGATATATATATATATATTTTTTTTACCGTAGTTTACACAGTATTGTGAAAAAGACATCATCGTGGAAAGTTAATGTGGACGTATTCATCTTTGAAACGCAACCACAATGCATAGTCACATACCGTCCAGCCAATCATCTTTCGACACGTTGCAGAAGATAGACTAAACCCGTTGAACATGTGTTTTGTTTTATTGGGACGGTCCCGACCAAAGCCGTATATGCCTATATGACATCCTCCCTGCTTCATATAATCATAATATTAGTAATAACAATGACATTTACTAGCAATGAGTGCTTTTGGGAAATTTAAAAGTAACTTGTGATATTAGCAATTTCCATTGATTTTCATATTGTAGACCAGGTTACATACTATTTCCAAATTTTGGTGTTAAACTAATTTTAAGTAACGGTAAAAAACTTACCATCTAGTTTACAGTTAAATGATACATGCGGATTTTTTTTGGAAAAGATATCAAATTGGTATTTGATAGAGTAATAATGCAGCAGACTAGTATCGCATATCTTGATTTTTTTTTCCTTTTCTTCCAGACAGCTCAATCTTTTATTGTCTCTCAACTATTCAGAAATGATTAGGAGTGACAAGTTAATGAAATCAATAGTTAATATTAGAATAATAGGTATTAGGAATTTAGGATTTGAGTAAAAAAGACAACCAGTTAATAAAGTAACTTGGCAGTGTATGTGTAAAAAGATCAGGTGCCATAATAAATACAGTGTTTGTGAATGATTTAAATGTCGCGGAATAAATCATATGTACGATGTTTTTTTTGGGGCGAACGCTATCGGAAGCGTCCTTGAGGATTGCGTCGGAAGAGATAGTTAAAAGTTCAAAGGTGTCGAGAAAGTTGACAGAGATCAAAGACGAGATTAGTACATCTCTGCAAATATCTTGGAGATGTTGAAGGTCATACTTATCCGTAGCAAGATAGATGGCCCGAATGTGTTTGTAGTCACGACGACCTCAAGTTTTATGATACAATCAGATGCGGGTATCGCTTCTTTCAATGCCATAGCATGATTACTGAAGAAATCTACTCTCTCGATTTTTCTTTTTTCTACTATCTGCCATGTCTTAAATATTTTTTCTTAAATCAAAATTTTTAGTTAAATTGGAAGAACTGGGAAAACTATAAGAGTGTTTTGAATGTCTTATATAAGAAGATGAGTAAAAATCACATATATTATTAATCAAGATCTCCAAAAACAAATTTCAAGTCTGGCCGGCGCAGGTTTCGAATACATGCTCGTGAGATCTCCAAGCTTAAACTAGGGTCCGTAAGTGTAAATGATTCAAAACTCTCGAGAAAAACCACGTCTATTCTTTTTGTGGCAACGAAAGCTATCGCAGCTCTTTTGAGGACTGTGTCCGACGGAATAGTTGAAAGTTGGAGGATGTCGAGAACGTTTTCAGAGCTCAGAGACGAGATTAATACTTCTCTGCAAACATCTTGGAGATATTGAATGTTATACTTGTCTGCAGCGAGATAGAGAGCTCGAATGTGTTTGTTGTCACGACTCAAGGTTCCGGTGTATAAGAAATCAAGGAGAGACTTGAGTTCATCATAGCTCAGATCAGGGATAGTGATTGATTTCTCAGGTGAAACTTTGCATTCATCCGTGTCCAACATGCTTCTAAACACTTTTGATTTCACTGCCTGTAAAGAGTGAAGATCGTAAATTATTAAACAACATTATGTCAGTTACGTTACTTTTATAGAATCAAAAATCCATTATTAGGAGAGGGTTAATTAAAACTTATATAATAAATTTGAGATAAATTTACGTACCAGAACAGCTTTGTGCGTGGGGATACCTGTCCCATTATCACCAGGTTTGAGGATTAAATCAGCGTGTATCGCTTCCTTCAGTGCCATAACATGTTCACTGAGAAAATCTACTCTATCCGTGTTTCTTTTACTGCTACTTTCCATGTCTTCTTCAGTATATCCTGTCCAAGTGTAAATAAATTTGATCAGCCTATAGCAATAATCAAGCAAGCGTTCGAGACTTGGACGAGCTGTAGTTTGTATTTGATCGAATAAAAACAAGAGCGTGCGTATATATATATATATATAGCTTCAGGTCGACGAACCTTTTCCTATTTGGGATTTAACTTCAAAATCTCCTTTCCTTGTTTGGATTGAATTTAATTTATCATCCTTTTGTTTACAGCTATTCTGATTAAATAANTAAAAAAAAAAAAAAAAAAAAAAAAGAATAAGTACAGAAAAGGCTAGAAAAAAAGGAAATGAACACGTTGGGGTCTAATATTGGTTGGAGTTATGAATAGTTACACCTCGAGAAGGAGTAATTGAGTAAAGTTTGATGGCCATCGTATGCAATCAATCAAACCTACGCCCTATATCTTTGAATCATACGCAGCTGCAATTTTCAAAGATTATCGCAAGAATACACGAGAGGGTTAAGGGAGACCAAGGGCCAACAAAGGAGATCCAAGGTCGTCTTCCAGCTTTCCCCACAAACACGGATTTAAGGCCCATTGTATGAGAAAAGAGCTAATAGGCCAGGGACTGAGACCCAATATTAAATAAACGGCCTGTGTAAGGCCCGGATACGGCCCATCCTTTGTTGGTAGCCCTCACACGGCATACTTTCTAATTTTACGAAAAAATATATTTTAATTAAAAGAAAATTTATAATAAAATTCAGGACCCATCTTCGTTAACCAAATACTTTCAAGTTTCAATCACCAACATCCCAAATAAGTGTTCTCATTTTCGGTTAGATCCTTCCTTATAAGTCATTGCAAGTAGCCATTTTATCTCTTACTATGCATATGAGATTTTCTTAAAGCATTGCTGACTCGAAAATATTAGTATAACAACTTTAAGAGAAATACTATAGATTGCGAACTGAAAAGCTAGAGGGAGTTATTATTTTCAGTTCTCTAATTCTTTTTTTTTTCTTTTATACAACACATATATATTCTAAATTCATCTATATTATTAAAACAAAAGCAACTTAAAAATAACTTTGATTCTATGTGTTATTTAAAAAAATGCATTTCATATATATCTAATTACATATGATCATTTAGATTTTAATTATGAAAAATAATTCTCAACTTTTTATCATTAATTATTTTTAATTATTCTATTTTTTTCTCATTTTTTTTATTTTAATTTTGTATAAAATTAAATAATCACATCATTTATATAAAATTAATTTGTATATATTATATTTTTTTAAAAAAATATCACAAATTATTATAAAAAGTGTACCAGATTAGAATTATAATCCGACTAAAATAAATTCTGAATAAAATTAACATATTTTATATTTTAATTTTTACAAAGTAAAACACGTAAAAACAAAAACAAACTAAAAATATGGTTCATTAACTAGTTAAAATTTAATAAGCTATATAGTATATATATATATTAAAAATAAAACTGTTAACATTTCAAATTTTTTATATTTATAAATACATTTTATCCAGAAAATTAAATATAAAAATTTTAACCAAATAAAAAAAATATTTATTTGTTAAATTAAAATTTTTATCAAAAAAGTAATTCTATGCTTCTAAAGTATGGATAAAAATCTAGTTGTAATTTTAAAATTCTGACATAGTCTCACATATTTAGCCTTTTATTATCTTTGTAAAAGTAAAGTTATTGGTTTAAATGCGCCAAACATTATGATTAAGGCTGCTAGAATTTTGCTTATATTTATTAACGACGGTTAGATTTACTTTTGGCCTAAGTCCTGACCTGTTCTAAGCAAAAACAAAATTTAATGTTCAGAAAAGAAAAATCTAAAAGTGAAAGAAATTCTTGTATTCTCTCGTCCTTGAAACTTGTAAAGCTGTTTACAAAATTTTAAGTAAATTACTTTTTACAAATGAAAGGGATGGCCTTTTTTTATGCTAGATGAAACATTTAGATAAAGGCCATTGACCTACTAGTAATGACAGTCATGATTCTGAGCTACTAATGTTATTGTTATCCAACTACCCATTCCTAACCCCATGATTTCAACCAAGAAATAAATTCATATAAGATTGGACAAAATATCGATTAGATTAGATTTCGTATGTTTTCCATTTTGATTCAATTAGAAAAAATTTAAATTTTGTAACATTACAAAATAAAATAAGTAGTAAAAATTAAATCATTATATATTATGTACAAAGAAAATTTTAAATACTAAAATTATAAAAAAAAAAAAGATATCTTTCTGAGTTGACAAAAAAAGATATAGTTCTGTTCTACTATATATATAGTTATTATGTGTATAAATTATGTACAGTTTCATATATGCTACAAGATATCTGTTATATGTTTATCGCTAAGTTTTAAGGTTGGGTTTGAAAATAACACTATCATTCACATGCGGTGGTTTTTGTTTGAAAGACCATATGTACTACAGGTCCACAAATAATAATGAAATTCATCATGAAATTCTATAAAACGTCTCTAAGAAAGTTGTAATTTTATATGTGTAATACTGATTGACAACCACAACAACAACAAAAAAAGCTAATGTGTATTTGTGATATCTATACCGATTAGATGTTCAAGAAAGTACATGGATTAAGGAAAAATTTGCTCCACTATGAAAACCTTGCCATTGTCAGTCACTATAACTTCCTTAATGGGAGCAAGTTTATGTCCATATATTATATTGTCGGTCGATAAGCTCCAACCTCTAATAACAATGCCACGTTTGTTGCAAATGCTGATTCTATTGTATATATATACGTTTGTGCGCGTGCGCATTATCGTGTGCGGGTCTACTGATTAGTAAATGTGAGTGTTTGTGTATGTACACATACCCTGATATATACAGATATAGTATGGTCCCTGACTGAATTAGGTTGCTTTAAAGGAAATCAATGTAACTAACTGATCGTGGTCAAGATCTACTCGATTGGTTTTTCTTCTTTTTAACATATGGTTTCAATTTATGCTAGGCCACCCATGAGTCAAGACAATGCGAGCTAATTATTTCAGTTGGAGCATTTTCCTTAAAGTGCTCGACTTTATCAGCAAACCCCACAAATAAAAATTTCCTTTAATCAAAAACTTTATTATATATCTCTTTTAAGTATCTGATCTGACCAACGTTACGTAAGAGCTCTCTCGGAGAATGGCAAGACATAGAGACAGAACGTCGTCGTAACAAGATTAAAAATGACTTAGTCAATAAAACGAGATAATTAATGGCGTGAGAAATGAAAAATGATTTGGTGTATTAATTAATTCTATTTGGTGTAGTAATCATCCAAAAAATTACGTGTTCTCCATTTTCCATAAGCAGCCAATTACATACAGACGTCGTCTCTTTGGCCGCGCCCCACTCCTTTCCATATTATCTTTTTTTTCCAACCTTCTATTCTCTAATTTTTACAATACGACCCCTATATTTTTGACTTGTCACCATTAAAGCCCCTTTCTTTTGTTCCCTCTATCATCTTCCCTCCAGACAAACAACCTTCCTGCACTCTGCCATTTCTCAAATTCAGAGCTTTGAGAAGGAAAAGAGATCAATAATTTAGTGGGCAGGCTAATGATGAAGGCTGTTGAAAAAACCTGCAAATACTTTTCTTGTATGTAAAGCTTCTCTCTTCTCTCTTCTCTCTCTCCTCTGTGTGTAGTGGTAGAGAGAATAGGGAGATGGGCCCATAAGAAATCTTTTTTCCAACTGTGTTTCATCCTTTTTCTCTGCCCTCCTGTGGAGCTTAAGGCCACGACGTTGTTGGGTTGTAAAAATTCGCATAAAGCTTCCACTTTTACTTAAATTTTTCTCTCTCTCTCACTTTTTCTTTGCCTTTGCCCAATTGAGAATCCTCCATGAAAACTAATGGTTTTGTCGGTCATCGTTGGAGAAAAGACACTTAATTTAATATCTCTCTCTCTTTTCTTTCTCTCTTGTTTGTCAAAAGATGCCCACCAACACATAAACTAAAATAATATCTCTCTTTTCTTTTCTCTTTATTTGAATGTTGAACAGTACAAGTTGAAGGTTGTTTTCTTCCTTTTGTTGAACCATTTTGGTATTTCCCTAATTGATATTCTTCTTTCCTCTGTTGGGTTGTTGATCAACTGTGGAATTTGAAGCTAGATTTTCTGATTCATGATTCAAAGTTTTTACCTTTTTTTCTTCCTTTTTCCCTTTGATCTGATCGTATCATTACGGAAGCTTGGTTTCTCGACAAAACCTGTAAAAGTTGTCAGATCAACAATGTGGCTGGAGTTCTAAAGCGTCCAGATACGCTACCTTGTCCTCCTCTCTTTCAAGTTTATAAGCTTGAGAAAGGAAATGATTTTAGAGATCATTTTTGCTTAGTTGACGTCTTCTTTTTTGCTCTCGCCTTGGCTTGAAAGAAATCCTCAAATCTCTTCTTTTTATTTTATTTTCCACCGTTTTGTCCGGCGATCAAAGCTGGTTTCAGGCCATGCTTCAAAGAGAAACCCTGACTGAATCTTGGCATCAAATAAAAGTTTTGGAGCTAGCTTCAGAATTACTTTGGCTGCAACTTGCCATACTTTAATGGCTTTGTTAATTCAGACCTAAGTAAAACTTACCAGATGAAATCCAGTTACAATCGCTGTTGCCCTTCAGGGAAGTTTGGAATCCAAGGAACTCAGAAGAATCTAAGGTACTTTCTTGTACTTTTCCTCTGCAGTCTCTTTTGAAAGGGAAACGTATCAGATTTTGCTCCATAAGTAATGGGACTAGTTTCTGTTTTTCAAGCTTTGTGTTCTTTCTTTCATTTGTTTACAATAATAGTATTGCTTAATCACACCATTAGGGTGTAAAGAGAGTTTGATTTGGATTGTGGAACTGGTAGAGGATCCTTTACTTCTTATGTTAATTTATTCCTCAAGAATTCTATTGCAGTGTTTCATAAGAATAATTCTTTTTTTTTTCGGCTCTCTTTCTAATTAAGTCTAGTTGTGGAATTTTTTGGCCTTGTTATTGTTGTTTGTTTCTGAAGGATCTGAGGTTGTTAAAAGTATTACTTTATATAAGTACAATTTACAAGACTAATCCTATATCTAAACTCAATATGTTACCGCTCTGTGTGGTGTTTCCTGTCTTATTTGTTTCTGCTTAATTGCTTTCTTCTTGTTATTCCTTAAGGCACATCGTTTGAGAGTAGCTCACAGAAAGATTAGGGAAGGAGCTTTAAAAATTGAATACCATAGAAAGCCATGGCCAAGAAAACTCAACGGCGTGCAGCTGCGCGACAGGAGAGGGATCAGTTGGGCTGCATGTGGGGATTTATGAATATGTTTACTTTCCGCCATGGACCACTGGCTCACAAGCTGCTTGTGGACCAAAAGCATGGTAACACGCATGTCTCTAGACCTGCATTTTTTTTTGGTTTTGCATTTACCTGCAAGATAGTTGTTTGTGGCTAACAGTTATGTTACTTGTACAGCTGCTGGAAATCCTAGGAACAATGAGCTCGACAAGTCCAAATGCCGCGACAAGGGTGCTCAAGAAACCCATGTAAGCTTTAATTTTACAGGAAACATAATTTATTTTTCTTTTTACTCTTAAGAGTTTTACCTGTGTATTAATCTTGCTGTTCCTTGAAACTGTTGAAAGGTTGGTGAAGAACGCAATGTCACGATTACGATTATAAAGCCAAGTGTGAAGAAACTCATAGCAGAAGAGTTGTTCATTGACAAGGAATTGAAGAAGCAGAGAGAGAATGCTGAAGCGGGACAGTTTTCAGATTCTGAGCTCGAAGGAAGAAGAAGGAAAACCCAGAGGAGAAAAAACAGGACCCGCAAGAACAGCTGCGATAATTTTAGCCAAATAAACACAGCTCACAGTGAAGAGCCTGAACCTCATCGCAGAAATAAGAAGCATCATGCGTCTGAAAGGAGTCTTGACATTGATAACATGATCGAAGAGTTCTATTCCGAGATTCATCGCAGAAGTACAAGCCGTGCAAAGAACGGGATGTTGAACCACAAACACGAAGATCATAAAGAAAAGCTGAGGGAGTTGGTAAAGTTTTTAATCAGTCAGAAGCTTTTACATGGGAACCGTCCCAGAGAAAATAGTGAAATCCTTACTTCTAAGGACTTGATGGAAGTGTTTCAGATTCTGGGATCGGATGAGGAATTGTTTCTCAAACTTCTACAGGATCCAGAGATACTTGTGCCAAGAGATACTCAAAATTCACAAAACTGTCAAAGTCGAAAAGAAGAAGAAAGCTTGAGCTTGTTTGAGATAACAGGGGCATCAGAACAATCTTCTCTTGCTGATAAGAGATGGTCTAGCTTTTTCAGGAGGAAGGATGTACCACAAGAAGTGACTGATGACAAAGAATGCGAAGCTTCAGACCGGATTTTCATTCTGAAGCCAAGATCAGCAAGCTTTTCAAGTCCAGACACAGGAAATAGCCGTGGTTCGTCACCTGATTCTCATTTTCTGAGAAACAAACTGCAGAACGAGAGACACAGTTCACATTTCTTTCTTTCTGAGATCAAGAGGAAGCTGAAACAAGCAATCAGAAAGGAGCAACCAGGACTGCAGCGTGAGGGGAGATATGGGGAAAGATTTCCTAAAAATATGCCAACTAAAGATCACTTCTTTCTCGAGCGGATGGCAAAGCCGTCAACATCTCAGAAGAAATCTCATAAAGTCTTACAAGAGAACAATGAAGATGAGAAAAAGCAAAGGGTATCTAACATTTATACAGAGGCCAAGAAACATTTGTCTGAGATGTTAAACAATGGAGATGTGGATTCGAACTCAACGAGCAGACAGGTTCAAAGAACCCTAGGAAGAATTCTCTCCTTTCCTGAGTACTTGTCACCTCTAAGCAGCCCAGGAAGAAGGTGGGAAAAGGGCTCCACTGCACACAGGAAGTCTGCTTCAGCGGATTTCATAAATGCTGTGAATATCAAGAGAGAAACTCATGTGAGCCAACCAGTGGATGCGATGAAAAATACTGATATTCAGGCCTGCAATCTAAGCAAAGAAGCTGACAGTGCTGTCGAGTCTCTCCAACCAACCGCAAGTGAACCTACTGAGAAAAGTGTGGACACTGAGGATGGAACTGCTGACGAAAATAAATTCTGTGCTGCAGGTATTAGCATTTCTGTCCTATTGTAAGGCTCTTTGTCCACTCTGTTTTGAGAATACAGGAATTAACCAGCCAATCTTCCATTTTATGCAGACGATGTAATGATTATCAATGAGATAGATATAGTTGCAGAGGAAGCAAGCTCTACTTTGGTTGGTGACTTATCCAAATTTGAAGCTCAGGATGAACAGAGGGACGGTATAGTCTCAAAACAGGCAAGTCATTTTGATTCAGCACTTTAATATTATCTTTTTGTATGGAACTTGAAATGAAGAAATAGTGGAAGACTTAAATCGGTTTTGCTGCTATGTTTCTTCTACAGACCTCTCATGAAGAGAGCCAGCCACCACTGTCCTCCTCTGTGGCCTCACCTTCTCACTGTTTAGCTAAAATTGAGGAGTGCAGATCAGCTATTCATGATTTTCCGGAATGGTCAAGCCCAATATCAGTTCTTGAACCACTCTTCATTGAAGATGATATAAGCCCAGCAAAAATGCGATCTCAGTCTGGTATGTGAAAAAAGATCCCAACATCTAGTACTGAGCTTGAATTCTAGTACTTAATTAGCTCTTCATTATGAGGAATATTGACTCATCTTTATAAATCAGATGAAGCAGAGGTGCAACCTTGGTCTATCCACTTTGATGAAAAAGATTCTGCAGCGAAAAACCGGGAGAATTCGGACAAAACCATCACAACTGACAAAGACCTGGTGTTTAAGTATGTAAGAGCTGTCCTGGACGCTGTCGTCTCAGACTTTGAAGAGCTCTATCTGAAGGCGCAATTCTCTGACCAGCTTCTCGAACCGTCACTGATCAGCAATATACCATTTTGCCCAAACCAGCTTTGTCCTGACCATGAGCTTCTCTTTGACTGCATCAATGAAGTTATTATGGAGCTCTGCTGTTGCCCTCCATGGGCATCGTTTGTAACACCAAGAACCCGAGTCTTCTCTACCGTCAAAAGCATCATTCACGATGTTCAAGAAACGGTTTATTGGCATCTCTTGCCATTGCCACTCCCTCACGCGTTGGATCAAATAGTTAGAAAAGATATGGCTAAAGCTGGAAACTGGTTAGACATCAGATGTGACATTGACTGCATTGGCTTTGAAACTAGTGAACTGATTCTCGAGGACTTACTGGAAGAGCTCACTCTAAACTGCCTCAATAACACCGAGCACTCTCTGGTTCCAGCTGAAAAGTTGAAGACTGATGAGAGCATCCTTATTCTATAAAGGTCGTGAAAAGTGAAAACGCTCTTCTAAAAGACAAAGCCATTGTTGATACAGCTGCAAGCTCTGAACATAGTCTCATTATCACCATTGCTGACTTTCATTAGCGCATAACCATGTAGATACTTTGTATTACTCAAGACAATAACTCTCAGAGAGCTGAGACTGCTGAGGGAGAGAGGAGATAAGATCCTTTCAAGACCAGACCAGAAGCTGTTTGTGGTGGGGTCATTATAGAATCACTTTCAAAGAGAGGACCATTGGTCTCTTCTTCTTTTAGGTTATATAATATAGAATATCAGGATATGATTTATATTTAATTTGAGTGTGTTTGTGTTTGTGTGTTGAGATGGAGAGAGATGTGATAGTGTTTTCGGTTTCATTGATTTATTTGTGTGTAATATTTTCAGAAGTTGACATAACAATGATCTGGTAATGACAATCTTAGAGAACTTCCTTGATTTATTTATAAAAATTAGAAAGATTACAAGATTAGTGTGAGTCGATAAAAGGAGTAAATTACACGTCGATAATGTGCTGTTGTAAATTGTAGTCTAAGATTGGTGGGTCGATAAACCGGACGATATTGTGGAGTTTTTAGCAAGGGAACAAAACATGCATAACGCAAAATCTGTAGAGATTTATACGCAATGGAGAAATGAAAGTTATGGATCATGATATATCTATACATATAAGTATATAAAGTTTTGGATAACGTTTGGAGTTGTTGCACTTTATGTCCTACTTAGTGAATTACATTTTTTGTTGATGGGATATGGTTATGTGGACATAATGGATAGTACACCTGATAAAGATAAATTGTAAATAAGCTAACTAGTTTTGTAGAAATTCATGAATATTTTATTTCTTTATCAGTTCATATATTTATTTTGTTTAAATGATTAATTCTAGCAAGAAGTTTTAGATTTTATTTATTTTAATTAAAATGTAATAAATATACATAAAGGATTATATTTTGAAATAATCAATATTATGTTTTACAGATTATCGCTTTAATAGATTATATCTTAAGTAATAATTTTCAAAAAAATAAAGAATGTTATAATATATAATAACGATATAAATAAATAAATTGATTTAAAATATGAAAAAAATTATAACAAAATAATTTAATTTAAAAAGACAAAAATCATATTTAAAATAAAAACACCTTTTTATATATAATTTCAGTTATATAATTAGAAAAATAATATAACTAAATATACAATTATTAGAGAAAGAGCTGATTACATTTTTGTAGAAATTTTTTCTCTATATAAATATTATTAATATAAACTGACTAAAATATATAAGATGAATTATAGTTGTTAATAGATTAACTGAAATATCGCTGAAAATAATAGTTTAAAAAAACATAAAACATAAAATTACAAAAATTATAAAACTAAATCTGAAAACTATGGCTAATGATATTGAAACAAATTGAATAATAAAAGCCACAAAAAAAAAGATTGATAAAGGATTTTCTCATTTGACTAACCCTCATCCCATCATTATATGTAAAAAAAACTAAATAACTCTTGGGAAAAATTAAAATGAAAAGATAAAAAAAAAGAAGTTGTATTAAATTCCAAAAAAGGAAATAAAAAAAAGGATTGAGAAGACGAAACCCTGGTTGCATCCAGCATCATGTGAAAACTAGTCTCAATAAATACTAGTTTACTAAATAGCCCTCGAAGCATAAGAGAGATAAAGGCAGGGAAGAAACAAGAGGGCAAAATCGGAAATAGAAAGCAGAAAAGGTTAAGATTTTCTTACCAGAACAGTGTTGTGTTAGATCGAATTGAATCGATCAATCGAAGAGAGAGTTTGTTGCTGCTTCTATTCGATTGTTTTTGTTTGGGTCTTGTTTGTGTTCCTTGTTGTTGTTGTTGTTGTTCCTCGAGCACGCGAAACTCAAGAATTCCGAATCCCAATTTACGGAATCAAAAATCTGCAAAAGGAATTGAGACAGCAGCATTCGTCTTCGTCGTTACACCAAAAAAGTGCAGCAGAAAGATTGAAAAGAGTCAAACTTTAACCCAAAGCCCAAGACGACTCTTTGCTTCTTCTTCTTCTCCTTCTCCTTTCTTTTGTTTTTTAATAACAAAGTTGGTTGGTTTCCTTTGTGTTCCTTCTTCCCCCTCTGAATCTCTAGATTTCCCCTTCTTTGGGAAACCCTCAATTTCTTCAAAGCTCCGAGCTTTGATTCCTGCTTCCTCTCCCTTCTCTCCTCTGATTCGTTGAATCTCCGCGTTCTTCGACTCTTGTCTCCATCAGGTTCCGAGGTCCAATTCGCGGAATTCGCTCTCAAAACCCTAACTTTCGCTCGGGGGATTGTGGGGTCATCCGGAGCTCCTTTTGGTTAGTTCTCGATTTGAAACCCTAGTTTTTATGTCGTTTCTCGTACGGATTCATATGCTCGCCTTAGTTCGATTTGGTTATTTGATTACGGTGGTTCTTTCCTTTGGCAAGGACGTAGCTTTTAGCAGATTCTCCTTTGCTTCTATCTGGATTTGTTGTTCTCTTCCTCTCTCTCTGCTAGGTAGCTAAAGGTAGCTAGGTTGATTTGTGTGTTCTCAACTGGGGGAACAAACACCTCTTGGATAAAGCCTGCAAATTTAATTCTGATTCACGTTTTGTTTATAAAAGTAGTAATCATGATGGCTCCATATGTCCTCTAGTTTGATTGCTTAATTAGCGTTAGTTTACATTTACTGTAGATCACCTTTATGTTCTTGATCCTAGTATTAGAAAAACTCTTGTCTTTGTGGTCGAATTTGTATCATGCTAAGCTCAGAACGTCACTTGAAGTGATGTATGTTATAAAGAACGCTTTAATCTTTGAAGTCAGTACGGTACCTTATAGGCGAATTAAGCTTAGCCAGTTAGGGTAGGGGTGATCAGCTCTTTTGTACAGGATTTCACAAAACTGAATTTCATAGTTTGATTAATGAAAGGAAACTTGTTTTGATGACGCGGTATCATATAATACATGTAGTTTTTAGTGTTTCCTTCTTGTTTTCAAGTTTTTTTTTGGCTTATCTGAGTTCAGTGTTAGTTCAACACCGCGGCTACTTTTATGTTTCAGGGTTTACTTCCGTCAATGGGGTTGCACTGACGTCAGTGCTTAAGTTTATGCTTGTAAGGAGAAATTGCAAAATAAGAGTGGGAAGTCCATGTAAAAGTTCCTTATGGTGCTAGACTGTGGATTTGTTCTTAGAGTTTATTATGGTATGTTGATGTCAGAACCAGTATGCCGGTTATAGTTCGGAGAAATGCAAAGGTATCATGCTGCAAACTGCACTAGTGCAGTCAACAATAGCGCTATAGGTGGTGCATCCGCTAGGGACTCAGGACGAGCTGATTCCTCTTCCATTGGAAACTACTCCCTAAACTCCAGGCATGTCGTTAGACAGAAGTCCTATCATAGCCTTTTATATGTTGATACACTTTGAAGACGTGTGAATATTTTTGTTTACTGCAGGAGGCCACCACCGTTGACACCCTACAAGTTGAAGTGTGAAAAGGACGGTCTGAATTCCCGGTAATTTCTCTTTCTTATGCCTTTGGATTTACCCATTATAGTTGATCCCGGCTTTTGCAGGTTTGGGTTTGTAGATTGGGATTTCTCTATTTTATCTCTGCAAGGCTAGGTCCTTGGAACGCTTGTTAATACTTGAAGTTGGCGACTCTTTTCCATCTTTATTTACTTTCTTAGATTATTTATACTTTTTCTTCAAAAAATTGCAGATTAGGGCCGCCTGATTTTCATCCTCCAACATCAAGTTCTCCTGAAGAGAATCTGACCAAAGAATATGTTCAGTCTGGATACAAGGAAACTGTCGATGGTCTTAAGGTGTGAAACTGAATTAGGTTATGCTTTCCTGCTGTGCTATATAAATATCTGTAAAATCATGATTCATTGTGGCAATAGATATAACGATCTGATCTTGGACCCTTGCACGTTATTTTTCAATAGATGCTCGAAAGTAAAATAGGAATAATGCCTTACTGAGGTAGAATTTTCATCGTAGCTCGATAGATTGGAGTAATGAATACTTCGATGTAGTTCCATAGAAACTCTATATTAGTGAAAGTTTCATCTTTTCTGATGTTAGTTTTCAATTCCTTACTCCACTAGTTTTCGTGGCATTAACATCAATCTTCTAATTGAAGTTTTGTCCCTTTGGCCCTTTTAGGAAGCCGAAGAGATTATATTGACCCAGGTCCATACTTTTTCGAAGCCTGTTGTCCAAAAGTGCAAAGAGGTACGGTATTAGAGAGTATAGACGCTGTTCTCTCCCACGTTTTTTGATCTCTATTGATATTCATTGTTTCACATGAAATTAAATTCAATTTCTATCCTGCAGGCTGTCAGAAAGTGTCTCAGAGCTATTAATGAGTCTCGTGCACTGAAGCGCAAGGTAATTTAGGGATTCTGGCTCCTTTCCTTTTCAATTTTTATTGTGCTCTATGTGCAGAATATTAGAGTTTCAGACCCAATCCCATTGCTTATAACTTCAAATTACCCTATCTAAATGGCAGGCTGGTCAGGTCTATGGGGTGCCTCTCTCTGGTTCGCTTCTCTGTAAGCCTGGATTCCCAGAACAAAGATCATGTGGGGAGGAGACGAAGAAAAAATGGATTGAGGTACTCTGGCATATCACTCTGCTTATCTAACTTTCTTAATGATACTCTTTTGATCTATGTTTGTTGCTGTACATCTGGTATAACCTCCCAGTAGATAGATATGACCACATTTCACCTACTTATCTAAATTTAATGGTGGAAAAACTAACATTTCAAGTCGTCTTGGCTGTTATGAAATTTTGATCAAATGAAAACACATATCTTAAATCTTACTAAAGTAGAATATTTAACTCACTCTTGCTCTCATTTTTTCTCAGAGTCTATCACAACAACACAAGCGACTGCGCTCATTGGCTGATAACATTCCTGTATATAGGAGAAAAACCTTATTTGAAGTCCTCATAAGGAACAACGTCCCATTACTGAGAGCTACTTGGTTTATAAAAGTGACTTATCTTAATCAGGTACGTTGTTGGGCAATAATTCGATTATCTATAATTATAATCTCTGGGTCTTGGAGGATATCAATTTTTGTTTCCAACTTGCAGGTGCGACCTAGTTCCGCGTCTATTTCTTCAGGGACACATGACAAGACACAAACTACTCGGTGTGAGCAATGGACCAAAGATGTTATTGAATATCTGCAATACCTGTTGGATGAACTTTTGTCACGGAATAGTTCATATCCTTCTCAGCAAACTAGAGATAGGTCGCCACAGATGCTTTATACAGGATCAATGCAAAAGATTAGTCCAGCATCAGCAAGTCTTTACGGTGAGGAAACATCTCTGCATTTTAAGTGGTGGTATATGGTGCGTCTTCTACAGTGGCACCATGCTGAAGGGCTTCTTTTTCCTAATCTCATTGTTGATTGGGTTCTCAGACTCTTACAGGTATGCTGCTAGATTAATTTATTTGATTCAAGATGAAATTCGAATCTTCGGCTTTATGATTTTCCCTTCGGCTTTAATGCAGGAAAAGGAGGTCTTTGAAATTTTGCAGTTGCTACTCCCCATTGTATATGGTGTTTTAGAGTGCATTGTTCTCTCTCAGACATATGTACAGACTCTTGTAGCCATCGCTGTCCGTTTCATCCAGGAACCTGCTCCTGGTGGATCCGATCTTGTTGATAACTCCCGAAGAGCTTATACTCTCTCTGCTTTAACTGAAATGGTTCGCTACTTGGTACTGGCTGCACCAGACACATTTGTTGCTTCAGATTGCTTCCCACTACCTCCTTCCATAGCAGCATGTGGACCCAATGACGTGAGCTATGCATCAAAGGCATATGAGAATCTGGAAAAGCTGAGAAGTAATTCTGCAGAGATGTCTACCCAGTTTCAAGGGAGAGGAGTTGATTCTCGGTTTGAATTCCTTTCTTTTGATTATACCATTTCAACGATTCAAAGAAGTGCAGATGATTTGGCGAAGATAGCTAGCGCTGGTTATCCTCAACATAATGTGGCTAAAGCTGTTCAGGCCTTGGACAAAGCTTTATCGGACGGAGATATCAGAGCTGCTTATTGTTATCTCTTCGAAGACCTCTGCAACGGAGCCGTCGATGAGACCTGGATTGCTGAAGTCAGTCCATGCTTAAGATCATCCCTTAGATGGATAGGGGCTATTAGCACATCGTTTGTTTGCTCCGTTTTTTTCCTTATCGAATGGGCGACATGTGGTTTTAGAGATTTCCGGGATGGTGTGCCTAAAGATATCAAGTTCTCTGGCAGAAAAGATTGTTCTCAGGTGTATTTAGTTATTCAGCTTCTGAAGCAAAAAATTCTGGGTGGAGAATTCGCAGCTCGCAGAGGAAAGAACCGTCGCAGCAATGTTTTTGGTGTTTCTAAACCTAGCGGTTCGATGGATGCATTTGAAAGCCCGGGCCCATTACATGATATCATAGTCTGTTGGATTGATCAGCACGAGGTACACAGGGGAGGAGCAAAGCGCTTGCAGTTACTAGTTTTTGAACTTGTACGTTCTGGAATCTTTAATCCCGTAGCATACGTGAGACAACTTATAGTTAGTGGGATGATTGATGTGGTTCAACCTGCTGTTGATCCTGAAAGGAGAATGAGGCATCACCGGATATTGAAACAGCTACCTGGTTCTTTTGTACACGACACCTTAGAGGAAGCACAACTCTTAGGAGGAAATAAGCTTTCTGAGGCTGTGAGAATATATTCAAATGAACGGCGCCTTCTTCTGCGAGAGTTGCTTGTTGGTAAAGGTAAATATTTGACTAATTTAGCTGTGTCAGATCAGAAGCCAAAGAAAAATTCCACGTCCTTTCCGTCGGTTGATTTGCCAAGGACGTTTAATGCCATGGCCGATAATGAAGGACTTCGAAAACATACCAAGAGCAGTGTGGATATTAGAGAACTAAAGGAGCGCATAGCAGCTCTGCTGCAGTTTCCAGGTATGTCCTGCGGTTTGACCAATCTAATGCGAGATGAATATCAAAGTAGCGTTAAGGGGTCAAGTGGATCTGTATATAGCAAGATGGATCAACTTGAAGCTACACCTGGGTGTGAAGACTGTAGAAGAGCAAAAAGACAGAAAATGAATGATGAAAAGAGCTCTTTCTATCAAGGGAATTCACCAATTGCATCAGATGAAGAAGATAACTGGTGGATCAAGAAGGGAATGAAAACTCTGGAGCCTTCTCTGAAGGTTGATCCTCCGATAGAGTTTACTAAACAAGTACCGAGGGGTAGGCAGAAGATGGCGCGTAAAACACAGTCGCTGGCTCAACTACAAGCTGCTAGGATTGAAGGTAGCCAGGGGGCTTCAACGAGTCATGTTTGTGATAGTAAAGTAAGCTGTCCTCATCATGGCCCTGTAGTGGAAGGAGAAAACCATAAGGTGGTTGATGTGTTTAGAACTTCTACCCCGGTGGATATTGTATCTGTTGGAAACTCTTTGAAGCAGCTCCAGTTTGTTGATAAGCGATCTATTGCAGTTTGGCTTACAAGTATGGTTCGGCAACTTGTTGAAGAGTCCGAAAAGAGCAATGTGAGAGTTGGTCAGTTCAACAAAGGTGCTCCAGTCGAAGAAAAGAGCACAATTAGGTGGAAGCTTGGGGCAGACGAGCTATCTTCCATATTATTTCTCTTGGATCTCTCTCTGGACTTGGTTTCAGTGGTTAAATTTCTTCTTTGGTTATTGCCGAAGGCCAACAGTAGCCCAAATTTTGCTGTGCAAGGTGGGAGAAACGTTCAAATTATGCCAAGGAATGTTGAAAACAACACGTGTGAAGTAGGGGAGGCTATTCTAGTATCATCACTTAGGAGGTGGGTTTTACTTCCCGTTCAATAAGTGATACTAGTCATCTATATTTTGACAAAAGTATTTCTAAAAGTTAAATTGGTGCATGTGTACGATCATTTTCTTTCAGGTATGAAAACATTCTACTTTCAGCAGATCTTGTTCCTGAGACCATGACAGCTTTGATGGCCCGTGCTGCATCACTTATGTCCAGTAATGGAAAGATTTCTGGATCAGCAGCCTTAGTTTATGCTCGCTATATTTTGAAAAGATATGGAAGCCTTCCCAGTGTGGTGGAATGGCATACCAATTTCAAAGCAACATGTGAAAAGAGGCTTCTCTCTGAACTTGATCATACGCGACCAGGAAACGGTGAGTATGGAATCCCCCTTGGGGTTCCAGCAGGAGTAGATAATCCAGATGACTATTTACGTAAAAAAATGAGCATCAGCGGTACTCGTCCTTCAAGAGTGGGTTTGAATATGAGAGAGGTTGTGCAACGACATGTTGAAGAGGCAACTCATTATCTCAGAAAACCCATGGGTACTGGTACCATGAAAGCCTCACTTGCTGAGAAAAATGATGACGGGTATCAGGTGGCCCAACAAATTGTAGTTGCGCTAATGGAGTGCATTAGACAGACTGGCGGCGCAGCACAAGAGGGTGATCCCTCTTTGGTGTCTTCTGCAGTTTCTGCGATCATAAACAGTGTAGGGATTTCCATGGCAAGGATTTCAGATTTCTCTGTGGGAAATGTTCATCAGAATCATCCATCTAATATCGCGCGATACATTTTGCAAATCCATTTAACCTGTCTGTGCCTTCTAAAGGAAGCTCTTGGAGAGCGTCAAAGCCGAGTGTTTGAAATAGCGCTTGCAACAGAAAGTTCCACTGCTCTTGCTGGAGCCTTCGCCCCTGGGAAGGGATCCCGAGGTCAGCATCAGCTATCTCCTGAATCCTATGATTCAAATGCGAACAACACCACAAATGATATGCCGAACGGTACTGGAAAAATGGCGCTGAGCAAAGCAACAAAAATTTCTGCAGCTGTATCTGCGCTTGTTATTGGTGCTATCACACATGGCGTTATAACCCTTGAGAGGATCGTTGGTCTGCTGAGACTAAGGGAGTGCTTAGATTTTGTTCAGTTTGTAAGGCGTACAAAATCGAGTTCTAATGGCAGTGCTAGGTCTGTTGGAGCCTCTAAAATGGATAACCCTATTGAAGTTTATGTACATTGGTTCAGACTTCTTGTTGGTAACTGCAAAACTGTTTCGGAAGGGCTGGTTTTGGAGCTTGTGGGGGAATCTTCTGTGGTGGCTGTATCGCGTATGCAGCGCATGCTTCCGCTAAAATTGGTCTTCCCACCAGCCTATTCAATTATTGCCTTTGTTCTATGGAGGCCTTTTGTTTCGAATGGTAACTCTAACTCCGCCGTCCATGATGACACTCACCGCCTTTATCAGTCTTTGACAATGGCCTTCCATGACGTGATCAAGCACCTTCCTTTCCGAGATGTGTGCTTGAGAGACACCCAGGGACTTTATGAACTGATAGTTGCTGATTCCACAGATGCTGAGTTTGCGTCGGTACTTGAATTGAATGGTTTGGATATGCACCTGAAAGCTGTGGCTTTTGCTCCTCTTCGTGCGCGTCTTTTCCTAAATTCGATAATTGATTGTAAGGTGCCATCCTGTGGTTATTCCCACGAAGGGGTTAGTGAAGCAAAATTCCGACATCAGGGAAATGGAACAAAGCTTGTGGACAAGCTCGTATCTGTATTAGATTGCCTGCAACCTGCAAAGTTTCACTGGCAGTGGGTTGAACTCAGGCTGCTTCTAAACGAGCAAGCACTAACTGAGAAATTTGAAAATCATGATATGCCTTTGACAGATGCAATACGATCTTCCTGTCCTACCTCTGAGAAGCCTGAGGCCTCTGAGAATGAGAAAAATTTCATTCAAATCCTCCTCACAAGGTTATTGGTTAGACCTGATGCGGTCCCACTTTTCTCGGAAGTTGTTCATCTCTTCGGTAGATCCGTTGAGGATTCAATGTTGAAGCAAGCTGAATGGTTTCTAGCAGGTCAAGATGTTCTTTTTGGACGAAAAACAATCAGACAAAAACTGATTATAGTTGGTGAAAGCAAAGGACTTCCGACGAAACCTCAGTTTTGGAAACCGTGGGGTTGGTGCAGCAACTCCAGTTCTGATCCTATCACGGCAAACAAGACAGGGAAGAAAAGGAAGTTGGAAATTACTTCTATCGAAGAAGGGGAAGTGATCGAAGAAGGGTTGGGTGCAAAAAAGGTATCATTACCCCGGGCATTAGATGAGAACAGTCCCAGTGTTGGCTATGGGATTACAACTGAGAGGGCCTTTGTTCAGCTAGTGCTTCCATGCATAGATCAAAGCTCTGATGAATCTCGAAGTACCTTTGTGAATGAGTTGGTAAGACAGTTTAGCAATATCGAGCAGCAGTTAAGTTCAGTTACCAACCGCAGTATAACAAACAATAAGCACATGGGAACTGCTTCTTCTGGGTCTGAGGTTTCATCAAATAAAGGAAGTACTCGGAAGGGCCTTCGTGGTGGTAGCCCTAGTTTAGCAAGAAGATCCGCTACCAATACTACTGACACTGCGTCGCCGCCTTCCCCTGCCGCGTTGAGAGCTTCTATGTCTTTGCGGTTGCAATTTCTTCTAAGATTACTGCCTGTCATCTGCGGGTACTCAAGTCGCTACAATTTTTCTTTTATTTCCCCATTATTTTGTTGGAAAGTCATAAGAAATGGCCATTCCCGTGTTACCTAATTAACGGCTTGAGTAATCTTTTTGTATGGCAATCATTTTTTCAGGGAACCGTCGTTTAGGAACACGAGACACACACTTGCGTCTACAATAGTTCGTCTGCTTGGAAGCCGAGTAGTTTATGAAGATTCTGCTGTGTGCTCTCCTCGTAGTGACCAATCAAAGGCGGAGACAGAATCAACAATAGATCCTTCTTCCATGGCAGATCTTTCTAGTGAAGTCTTATTTGACCGTTTACTGTTTGTACTCCATGGGCTGTTAAGCAATCACCAGCCAAATTGGCTAAAACCAAGGTCTTCCTCTAATGAATCGTCCAAAGACTTTACCTTGTTTGATCGTGATGCAGCAGAGAGCTTACAGGTTTGTCAAGAAAATTATAAAAGCATCGACAGTCTGTCTTCTTGACTAAAAATTACGATTCTTGAAATTATTGTTTTTATTGCTGTCAATATTGCAGACTGAGCTTGCGCGGATGCAGTTACCGGACACCATTAGATGGCGGATCCAAGCAGCGATGCCAATCCTTCTTCCTTCTCTACGTTGTTCACTCTCGTGTCAGCCACATTCTGTTCCGCCAACCGCACTCACACTTGTTCAACCCTCGGGATCTGCTGCTGCTGGGGTTAATCAAAGAAACTCTCCTGCCATACCAAAAACCGTACCAGCAGCAGCGCAAGGGAAGTTGAAGCAGACGATGTTGTCACCATCTCAACAGCAAGAACCAGACAACGCGGAAGTGGTTGACCCATGGACGCTTCTAGAAGACGGGACAAGCTCAGGTCTATCAAGCAGCAACGCTTCAAACAGCAGCGACATGGGCAATCTTCGAGCCACATGTTGGCTAAAAGGTGCAGTGAGGGTCAGACGGACTGATCTGACATACATTGGTTCAGTGGACGACGACAGCTGAAATGAATACTGTTTGATAGTTTTTTTGATGATCATGAGAGCTCTGGAAAGTGACAGGCAAAGGAGCAGAAAGCTTGGATCTTCGGTGCCTTAAAGACTGTATCATTTATTGAGGGGCTCATAAGAAGACTGAAGCAGGAAGTCTTCATGAGAGATCTCTATGAGTCTGTGTGGCTTCTTCAGATCTTTGTATTTTAACTACTAACCCTTTTTGCTTTTTTGGTCACACCACCCGGACCCATGCTGGTTCGGAACCCTGTTGTATATATAGGGATTCGAAAATTAATTGTCTCAGTTTCTTGTTCCATTATTATTATTTATCCTCTAAATATTATTATTATTCCCTTGAATTTTTATATGTAGTCTTCCTTGATGAACACTTTTCTCTCTTTTTGCATGAATTTGGTGGGGAAACTTGGCTGATTATTCTTTCTGAATGCGTGTGTTATATAATATGGATGTTCTTTTTTTGGGATTGTTCGAGAAAAAGAACACTGGATAACTTGAAAAAAAAAAGATTTTACATTGACCTTTGATCTGGATCTAATTTACAGGAGATGAGAAGAGAAGAAAAAGAAACAAAGGTAAGTCGAAATCTAATACAACTTATTCACTACCGCTCATGGTTTTGTCTACGTAGAGAACATCATCAATCCAAGCAACTATGTTAAAAGCTAAACCTTCAAGTACTCTTGAATAGCTCTCCAACACAGCTTTTCCAACATCCTGAAACCAAAAAGAGAGACAACTTTAATCTCAATAAAATAAATCTCTGGTTACTGCTTATTGCAATCAAGTACTGGTGAATCATTCTTCAGTTTGTTTACCTTATTGTACTGAATCTTGCATATATCTAATGATGTCTGAGATAATTCTGGGTAACGCTGTTTCAAACAGAAGAGCAGAGTCTCTGCTCTCTCAGCCATAACATAGTTCTTGTCTGTTCGCTCTGTAGTTGACATAAGGTCTTTCACCATGTTCCATGAGTTCTTAGAGTTACTAAGACAAGCTTTGCGTCTCCATGTGTACATGGAAGCTTCTACTCTATCTGCTAACTGAACAGCTTCGTGCTCTGATGCTATGTTCAGACAATCTAAGAGTTGTTCTGGGAAAAACCGACCCGAACCACTCATGTAACGGTAGATCGAATCACCAACACTGCTTTTACCACACTGCAGACATAAAATCATTCAAACGGTTAAGACTAAAAGACTCAAAATAAGAATCTGTAAGTGATAAAGTTTTATTTTGAATGTAACAAAAACCTTTGGAAGAGTTGCCATGTAAGACTCTGGAATCTCCATTTCACTGAGGATGCTACTGTTGATAGCCATTGCAGCTTTGTGAATCTGATTAGTACTCTCTCTCTTATTTTTGAGTTGCTTCCTTGCTTTATCTGACAAACCTTCTGACGGAACTAGAGGAACAGGTAACCACCATTTCTCTTCTTTCCTCTGTACTATAACCTTCCTGAACGATCCAGTCGCAGAACGCGCAGATTTCATTGACAGACTTCCTTCTTCTGCATACCAAAACTCTGTGTTCTGAAAACTATCCAACGCTTCCTGTAAAAGAAAAAAAAAAGATCATCAAAAGAAGATCTTCTTTTGATTCATAATCATTTGAATATCTTCGTATGATAGATGTAACGTACCATAAGCATCGAATCTAGCTTTCTCAATGCAGGTAAGTTGATATAGATATCTGCTCTTGGTCTACTCTCCATCACCTGTAAAATATTCCACCAAGAAAGTCTTCATTTCCTTCCATTTCCTTTTCCAATTTTGATACAAATAAATTTGAAAAGTTATATGTTACCTCAACAGTAGTTCCATTGCTTAGACTCTGACATCTAGGGATGAATTCGACTATGTAATCGCATACCGACAAAAGACAATTCATCTCTCTCTTCCACATTGCTCTCTTCTCTGTTTCTAACGGCTCTAATCTCAGATTCTGTCCAAACACTGTAGCTGCAAACATTTAAAAACAAAAAAAAAGAATGATAATTACATTTGTCTGAGACAAGAACACAGGCTGTGTGACTGACTGAGTCATTGATTACCATAAAGATTGGTAATAGCGTTTGAGATGGTCACTGCAGTGCAAACTCCTTTACCACTTCCTGACATATCTTCTCCAAGGAGAAGCTTTGCGAATCTTTCCTTCATTGTCTCAAGTTCTGCACAAACCTAGAAAACGTTTTATTACTCTCAGAAAGCTTTTTAAGAAAAAAGTAAGAGAGAGAGAGAACACAGCACCTGGTTCCGAAATTTCTTGGACCTCAAGATTTTGATTTATTTGCATCTCTAAACCAGTGAGACATTTGGAGCTCTCATCAAACTTAGATTCAGTGAGGACAGGCCAATCACAAGGAGAAACTTCACTACAGAAGCTGTTGGTTTCATCTATTTGGTCTGAGAAGCCTGAAGTAGTACTCTCTGAGCAAGTTCGAGGATAAACAAAGGAATCTATGCTCATCGTCGAGTAAACCGGAGTCTCTGATGCTGATAGGTTATTTGGGTCAATGGATCGAGGTGATTGATGAGAACCCGCATCTTCGTTTTCATCTGGATTCGATAAATTCTCCATCTTCTTTTCTTAGCTCCTCCAAGTCTTTCTCTCTCTCTCTCTCTCCCTTTCTGTTGTTTTCTGAAGAAGTCACACAGAGACAACGTAATTATAGCTTAAGCTTTCTATGCGTTTATCAACAGACTTTAGAATATGAAATTTGAAACCGGGAATTTGTTCTTGGATAGTGAAATTTCTAGGACCAAAGAACAATAAAGTCAGAAGAAACGAGGGAAAAAAATATATTTATATTTAAGAAAAGAAGCAAAAAAAAAAGCAGAAAGAGGAAAGAAAAAGAAGGCATGCTTGATTTCACCATAACAACAAATTTGTAATTCAAAAAAAAAAAAGAGTTTTCAGAGATAACGAATGCCAGAAAGTCTGAAACTTTAAATATTAAAAGAACGTTAAAGTAAAATAAAATCAACGGTCTTTATTTTGATTTACCTTTAAAGCTGCTTCTGCTTCGATTTGAAGTTTTTGAACCGTTTAAAGCAAAATTTAAACGTACGTTTGAAATGAACCCAATTCCCTCCTGGTGAATCCGAAACCCTCTTTTTCCCTTGGAGGTTTTTCAGGTGAAAGAAGTCGGTGACCGGAAAAAATGGAGTAATGTGATCCAGACGATGAAGTTGGCTTTTCTTTGGCTTCAACAAATGTTGTGGTTCTTATGAGAAATACCCCTTAGAGAGCTGTTGAACTATTTGTCTATTTGCTACTATAATACTTTCTGGCTTACCTTGTTGGCTAAAATATCGAATATTAATTTCAAACAGGAAAAAAAAATCTTGATAATTGGATCGTTTCAATTGTTAACTAATGATTGCACATTTACCAATGATTTCATTTACTATCTTTTTCGTTGTCAAATAGTAACTTTATAGATCAAAATAAATTATCAGAATTTCCTAGCGTTACGAATTTAGAGACCTCCAAATGTAAATTTAGCATTATTATTTGTTTAAACTGAAAACCCCGGGATAATTTAAGAATACAAAACTCGATCCTGATTTGTTTGTTGGATTTTTTAAATTTTATGAAAAGATCTTGATTTTAGTGAATGTTCAACGTATATGAAAAATCACCTCTTGACCTTTATAACTATTCTTTAAGTTAAGAATTAACTTCTGGTCGGTCTTGCAACGCCTCCATTGGAAATTTAATTTTATCTTTATGTGTCAACCTTTATTAAATTAGACCAACTATCACATGGCTGGAGTATAGATTAATCCCCATGTAGCCTACACGATCAACTGCAACGTATAATAGGTGACTAATTTGTATATTAGTTTAATATATTATATAATTCCTATTCGAATTATGTACTTATAATTTAGCACATGATAACCTAATGTAAAGGATGAGACAAAATATATATTGCATGGTTCGTGCGTAAGACAGACGTGCGTCCCATTTTCTCGTTGTAACAATGACCACTTATTTTATGCTTAGATATAATTTTGGGTTATTATTTTAGTAGGTATGCTATGATATTATACAATATTAACTACTTTGAACATACCTTCTATAATTTATTTGTTGTGATGATTAATTCATCATATCTAACATATTCAGGGAAAAGAAAATGGATGCACTAAAACTAATGACGATGCTTACATGTATAAGTAAAACAAACTTTAAATTATCAATTGAAAGTTCTTTTTTAAAAGAAGGAAGAAACAAAAGAAGAAAAAATTTAGCAAAGGAAGAGTAAATAAAACTATCCTACATTTAATATCTCCCGGAAAAATGTGTAAGCTAAGTGTTTTAGATTGGTTGAGAAATTTAATGAAAGTAAGGAAAATGTTACATCGAAAGATATGAATGCATGCCATTTATTACATTAGAGATTGAAGGTGAAAAAATTAAAGTCATCAACAGTTTCTTATTCTTGCCCATCACGATACCGTGAAACGGTTGATCGAGAAACCCTAGCTAAGAATAGAAAATTGCTTATAGTCGACCAAACAATAAAGAAGTTCTGCATTGATGATGAGACCTTGCATTCTTGCCCATGCAGCTGTGAACCTAAAATGTTTGCACAAACTCAGAAATCAAATAAATGCCATCCCTACTTCGCTAGTACTTGATAGAATTAAAATCCGAATAGGGTTATGTAATACGCATTATGTGATTCATCAAAATAATGAGAAAAAAGGCAGCTAAAGAAAATAGTTTTGATGCTAACCCTTTTATCATTTTAGTTCTCTTTTAGTTGATATTTGGTTGTTTTCCGAAAGCAATAAAGGAGAAACCTTAACAAAGGGAGTTTCATCAGATTCAGAACTGGAGAAATCATTGGTTCTTCGCTGTTTTTACCCTCAATCTTCAGTTCCCATGCCTTCCTGATCTGCAATTTATCCTACATAAATAAAAGTTTTCCTTCAGAAATTTCAAGAGATCTATGTTATTTGATTATTTCTATTCTACGGAACTCCAATTTTCAAGGGTATTTACTGAGTTACCGTTGCAGTGAATCTCAATCCGAGTTTTAGTTCGCCTTTAAAAGTATCATCGTCAAGAACAACATTGTATGGAGCTGGTTTAACTTCTATGTATCCTCTGTCACGTCCTTCGGTTATTATCCCTCCAAGATGAATTCTGTATCAAATCACAGTCACATTGGTGGTATTATATCTTAATATTGCTAGGCTAAACCACACTCATTTCTAAAACAAAACTTACATGGTTTCACCGACAAATCCACCATCTTTGAAGAGCTCTTTGTCCATGATTCTAACCTTGATGTGTGTCATCTTCTTCCATTGAGACATTGGGAAATCGAACACGAACTTTTGGTTCCACAATGCGTTGTCATTATCACCTGCTTTCACAAAAGAACCACAAATATCTTTTAAAATATGTTTGTTTCAGAAGAATAACAAAATTATGTCACTAACAAAACTTTGAACCTTTTGACAATTTGCTTCGGTATTCCTTTGTCCCACATTGCAACAATACATAATACACAGGACTTCCTGCAACCAGATACTCAAAATAAGAGCTATTAAGTTTGATAATTGATTAGATATATATGAAAAAGTTTGTCTTTTTCTAGTCACCAAAAAAATTTGTGTGTGATATTCCATGAGCATCAACGAGAAGTACTTCCAATGTTCCTCTTTTCATATGTGCCATTAAGATTCGAATTAGCCAAGAAATTAAAAACTCTAAAGGTTTAAATTACTGAATGGTACGCTTGAAGTTGTATCAGTTGGGGCTAATGCAATTGAAACCATTTAACTTTTATATTGCTCCATAACATTTACTACTTTGCAAGCTCTGTATATGTGTTACAAACGAGCACCACAAATAATGCATTTATTTAAGAAAGAATAAACAGTTCTGAATAAATAACATTTGAAGTTACATTCTCCGGCTAGTAAAATTTCAATCCGTTTCTTTAGGACTCAGCAAGAAACTGAAGTGTTAAATAATGAAAAAAAATCACCGATAAGAACCCAATGAAAGTATGAAACTGTAAATCTTCTAGTGCGGGAGACAGAACTCACACACTTCTCCTTAGAAAGTGGACTTGTTTCGGCCCATTACCTAGCCCTCTAAAGACCAAAGTGAAGAAAATCATTGATATGAAAGATGATTAGTCCGACAAATATAACTAATCAAGAACAGTAGGTATATATCTTAATTTATAGAAGAGAAGATGACATTGTCGAAAACTCCAGCTAGTCTCGCCAAATATTACATAAAAAAAAGCTCGCAAAACTCGATGTAACTAATTCACCGAAGTCCCAAAAAAAAGCATTTCATCAAAAGTTTAACAAAAAATTAATATCTTTACAAAAATCATTAAGGGATTCTCATACTCTCACCAATGACTCTCCTCAGTTCTCTCTTTATCATCCCTACCGATGCAACTGCAGCCCCACGCAACTGCATGACCACGAAAATGTTACGTAAAGTTCAAGAAAACCGAAATGTATCTCTTCGGAAGATCGACAAGATTGTATTTCAGAATTTACCTTTGCTTTCAGATTCAGTGTGAGGAACCCATTAAGTGTGTGAGATCTAACAGAGAAAGCATCCATGTGAAGTTTGCTCAGAGCTTCCATGATGTCTGCAACTATGTAGTCTCTGTAAAGACATTTGACTTCGACCACAACTTCTGTTTCTTTGAGTTTAACTCTCAAATGCGTCTGATCTCTGAAACTAGTGACTTGTTCGGTTTCTCCTGAGTTTCCATCGATCTTCGTGCTGTCATCGTAGTTCCCTGATGTCTCTTCGATCAACACGGAGTCGTTAAGGCTCTTCGTCGTCTTTCTTTGTTTCTCTACGAAATTAACTGATCCCATACAAGATTCTAGCTCCTCTACTCTTCCCTCTAGTTCTTGCAAGTACTTAATTGTGTTGTTCAGTATCGATTCTTTATCAACCTGCAGAGAAGTTTAAAACAGATCAGAGAGCAAGCTTTGAAGGATTCGATACATAACGTCACATAGTCTTTTTCTGAAACAAAGCAAGCCTTTATGTATTTCGAAACATAGTATTGGTTTATTATTACCTCGTTGACAGTGGGAACCATAGCTCTAAGGACACTGAACTTTTCGTTCTCTGTTCTTCCATCCGAAGGATGATCATCTTGATTCAGACCAAACATCTTATCTGGGAACATTCTCTTTGTGTCTACAGAGTGCATCAAAGGTACATCGTGCAATATTTTCCGCAGCATATTCTGCGACAACGGCTGCAAATTGCTATGTTCCTGAAGCAGAACTGATTTTGGCTTCTCACGTCGCTTCCACCGCAAGAAACTTGACCCAGAATTAGAAGAAACAAGATCCGGTTGAAGATGATGAGTGTTCCTATCGTTCATTTTTGATATATCCGAAGCGTGTTTGAGTACTGTTGAGACAGTTCTCTTGTAATGCACGTCTTCATCAAACATGAGATCAGAAGTACCAAACTGAATCTGATTGGTCTCTTGGAGCACCGAGTTTCCATCACTGACCTTAATTTTAATTTGATTCTTCTCATCATCGCTGTCTTGGTGAGAAGAGAAGTTGTTTGAAAAGCAATCGGGTTTTGAAGTCTCCAACAAGCAAGATTTGATGTGTTGAAGCAGACTATGATCTTCTGAAATCTTCATGGTTCAGGAAAACAAATAAAACAAGTTAAAGGCCTATGAGTTCCGTGTGAAGCAAGAAACGAAAGTTAAACCCTTTGATATCAAGATGGAGGATTACCAATTCTGTGACGCCCAGCTCAATCACACCGCCCAAGTAAGGGAAACATACAACAGTCTGAACTTGTCCCAGAAAGACATAATTAAGACACACATACATTCGACATCATTTCTAATTGAATTACCATTGAATCTAAAGCTAGAGCACTAAAAGTTTATTTGCTGACAATCAAAACCCATTTAAGACTCATTAAAGAGAACGTTATATACGTAGCATACCTGAATTGATGCGCTCTAAAGGAAAGAAGCCATATAGCCATGAAGAGCAAAGCAGATGGAAAGAGATCGAATTATAGTCAGATTCTATTCTTTAAGTGATCAAGATTCATGAAGAAGAAATGAACAGGTTGTATAATCTTACTCTTGCTAACAAAGAACGAGAGAAGAGTTTGTTCTCCGCGTACTGAGCGTTGCAAAGCCATATGGTCTCACCCGTCGCCAAAGCTTTTCCTGGCAAACTAAACGTACATAAACAACAACAAAAAATGATCTTAGTTTGGAATCGTAAGAAAGAAAACCCTAATTTAGAATTCCTTCAAAATGTAAATAAATTGAAATAGTAACAAAAGCCCAAATCGACAACTTGTTGGGGGTATTCTAGTACATAAACAATTAAACAGTACGTAAGAGTCACTGTACGAATTGCCAATTTGTAATGAAATGGAAGCGCATGAACCGTCACAAGTTGATCCCCCTGACCAAACAAGTACATGAAATGTATAGGTGGGATTTGACCCCCCCAAAAAAGAATCTTTAGGAGGAGATCTATCGTCTTAAGATGACAACGAGGGACATGGTTAACTCCACTTTTTCGCAGTTAGTAGTACTTTTACTGAATGAATAGTTCGAAAGAGCTATATATATTAATTTAATATTTAATAGATGAGAGAGAACAAACCATTGAGAAGGAGAGAAGACATAGGACATGGAGACTAAATAGTACCACTCTTCATCAGAGAGGTCATCTGGTGACAGCATCATACTTGTACTGTTACAATTACGATGATGATCATCATCATCATCACTATGACCATCAACATCATGTGTAGTACCAATACTAGTATTACTATCTCCTTCAAGCATACACAGATAAAGTTTCCTAAGTTGGTTGCTTCTGTGCAACCCATATTTATAATGAGCTTCGTATCTCTTCTTCCTCTTCTTTATATCCCCATTGTAACATCCTTCTCCCCACTCCAAAACCCTAAATTTAGAATATAATACTCAAATATAAATATATATCAACCTTTTAACACATGATTTATAAGAAGACAAGACAATGCAAATATAAGATCAAGATTTAATCATTTTCTTTCGTATATGACCAAATTACTTATTTTGGTTATAATGCAGAGATCAAGAACAAAATAACTTACTTTTGTTAGATTATACTTACCCAGATTGAGTAGGTGAAGAGGACCAGAAGATAGCGTAGCTCCATTGAACACTTCTTAGAGCTACAGCAAGTTGTTTTCTTAATAAGCTGTTTTTTCTTTTACTTCTTCCTCCTGATACTTCTACACTATCAGCCATTGTCAAAGACATATTGTAAAACTGAGTTTAAAACTCCCTAAATATACAGGTTAATAAAAGAAGGAGACAACCAAAAGGCCAAATTTATTAAAGAAAATTTGGTATTGGAGCTTTAACTTCTTCTTTTTCTTTCTCTTTATTGCTTTCTCTTTCTCAGCTTGGTCGTGATGGAAAGAGACTTAAGAGAGTCTTTAAAGTTGAGTACTGTGTCTGAAATCTGAATGATGAGAGAGAGAGAGAGGAGAGAGAGAGAGAGGTTGACTTGGGTCATGATCTTGGTTTTTGGAGCGACTCATCTTTATACAATACATATGGTAAGCGTGTTGGATTCTATTTGGTGAAACCCAAGTTAATATTCCCTAAATAAAGTGATGCTGAAAAATATGCAAAATGAAAGATTCAGTCTATAGTGAATTTTTTCTTTATCAGTGCTAGTGTTATTCGTCAAAATTTTGGTTATTACTACTATCATTTATGCTTTTCCTATTACAAATATGTGCGGTTTTATGTTTCAAAAAAAAAAACAAAAAAGCGCGGTTCTGAATATCTATTTTTATCTCTTTCCTATGATAAATATTGCTACTAACATAATACCATAGTATATAATACTAGGGAATAATTTGGGTTTATACTATATTTATAGTATAATATTTAATTATAAAATCATATTTTTATCATAAAAAATTTTAAACTTGATTTAAAAAAAAATTATAGATCTTTTATAAAACATTTATAATACAACTAGATAGCAAACATTATTTTAGTTTGATGTATTTATATTCAAAATCAATAAATTTTCATAAAATACAATATATAAGAAGTACATGAAAACTCATTCGCACATCACAGCCACAAGTAAACTAGTACGAGGGAATATGGTTTCACCATGCTACCCCAAAGTACTCTGGTTTCATCATGCTATCCCTAAGTACTCTTTCATAGCATGGCTAGCTGTTTACAACCAAATAGTTTTTTTTGTTCGAATAAATTTAAAATTATTTAATAAAAAGAGTTTATTTTAGAAAATACAAAATAAATATTTAATTTGTATATTTATATTACCATTTCTGAATAAACAAATTCATCTAATTTAGATTTCATTAATGATGAATTGATAATATATCAATTATTGCATCCAGTTTTCATATATAAATAAAATTTGAAATAAATTATAATGCAAAATTAATAAATATGTTTTATAAATAAAAATATGAAATATAATTTGATATAATTTTGAATAATAAAATAGATATATGGCTTCAGTAATATTTTATATGTTTATGTTTTGTAATGAACTAAAAGAAAAATAAGAATTTATAATTGGTTAAATTTTAATGATTTAAAAATAATTTTAACAACATAGATAATTCACAGAAAGTTGAATGTACATTTTTAGTTTAGTAGATTAACATATAATATCTTTGTTCTATAATATAAGATAGTTAAAGAGTTTTATATTTTATTATAAATTCACATCTTTCTATGCAAGAAAATAAATTTATTTGATTTTTATGACTATGTATTTGTAGTATTTTTTCAACTGATTAGGTTGTTTTTTTTATTAAATATTAATAGGAATTTTTCATATAAAAACAAAAAATGTATAATTAAATATGTTTGTTTTATATAATGAAATAAATGTAGTCTTTTATGATATATTTGATGTATATAACTATATAAGTATTGTATGAATTAGTGAGTGATATGCATTGCAATTATTCTTAATTTAAATCTAATTATAGATTAAATTTGAAAATATATATGGTAATTACATATTAGCATGGTATGATATGTATGTAAATAATACATGGTAAAATTGTTTTTTTTTTATATAAAAATATGCTTTCTAAATAATATATGGGATGTTTTAAATTTCATCTTTTGTGGAAATGATGATTGACGTTGTATTATTGTTAACCATTTAATTTTGGGTCCACGAAAAGTATTAAATTCCGCTTAAAACTTCAAAACTATTAAAAATATGTATAAGGTAGTATAAATTGTATACATGGAATTAGAAATAGCACGTGCTTACATATCCTTTTAATTATCAAATAATTCGCCACCTCAGGGATTTTGGTGTGTTAATAACACACGTCAGTGTTTTATCTTCTTACTCTTACCGTCATTTTATACTTTTATCTATTTGTTATGTGGAAATGGAACATAATGGAACATACTTTAAAAAAGATGGAACCTCTTGTTTGATTCTCATCAATGTAAATAATTACTTTTTTATTACCCGAATCTTAAATATATGACAAACAGAATGTACTTATACATAGTTGCAAGAAAATGGAATATACTATTTGGATATCGAAGATTCCAATTTCTACAATAGATATAAATGCACATTTTTATCCGAATAATTCCATAATAGATACTACTAAGACGTCGAATTAAAAAAATAGAAACAGACACACATCACTGTTCAAGTTTATGGAAACGTTATTTATTTATCAATACATCCAGTGTTATTTATTTATTTATACCTTCAAGGTACTATTTTGGAAGTAAGTGAATAACAAGTAGCAGTAAAAAAATAATTGAATTTGAAGGTAATGAAAGAGCAGGAGAGAGAGAAAGCTGAAATGAAGGCAAGAAACTCGTGAAAATAATTATTGATCCATCTCTATCCACGAAGCCCACATTATTTAGTAACGCACCACTTGTGGTTGCATGCACATTTATTTCCATAACGACAAAACTTTGCGTTTAATTCTATAAATTATCTCTTTCTAACACAACATAACCACTATAACCATATATATATTTTATTTTTTGTACTTTTAAATGATTATTTGATTATATAGGTCATAGGTGCTCTAGACTATTTTTCAGACTAGTATATATATCTAAAATCATAGTCTGAATGTCTAGATATTAAATTTTTACTGATACAATTCAGAGTCTAAAACTCTACATACCAATCGGGTCCTACATCAAATTGTATTCCGGGAAACCACGACAAAAAAAAAAGTAACGTAAAGGAGGTAAATCATTTGTTTATCAAAAAAAAAAGGAGGTAAATCATAGCAACGAGAGAGTGATGGCACGGTAAAAAATAGTGAAATTAAAAATTTAAAGCCTCAATGATTTTTGTTAAAGATGCAGCAACATAGAGCATTAATTGCAACGCGACACAACTGACAATACAAATTTTTAGCACTATTTTTTTCCACGATGATGCACGTCTTCAGAGATAAGGTAATTTTACATCGTTTATATCAATCTTTTTCCTCAAATATTTTTTTTTTTGAAAATTCATATACACTCGTGCAAGTACAATAAAAAAAAGTAAAATACAGTACAGTAGCTGACTCAATACACACATTGGTCCATAAGATATACATGGATTAAAGAGAAAAAAAAAAAGATATGGAGATTTAGTGGAGACGTATATAAATAAATAGCCTTTTTTGGGAGAGCGCAGCTTTCGAACAACAGACCTGAGAGATAATGACTTAATGGGCCCAATAGAAGTTTCTCTCTTAAAAGCCCATTGGTAAACTTGCCACACGCGCGAGTGGTGTATGTATGTATAATACAAAAAAACTGTTTTGTATGTTTATGTACTCAACGGACGGATCTGAGTGAATCCTGTTGTTTTCAAAATTGATTTGATGATCCAATGGTTCTTGGATCCATGAAAAAGCATTGACACCTTCACGTGGGGTTTGGTTTTCAACGTCATCTCGTTTTCACGCTTCCTAGAAAATCTGAAATTTACTTGTAAGAATTACAGAACTGAGAGAGGAATTCGTCAGTAGTTAGTTATGGCGTTTTCTTCGTTTAGGTTGTTGACTCATACTGTAATTCCAGCGAGCGTGAAGCTCGGAGCTCCGGCGAGATTATCGGCTTGGAGGTCGTTACCGTTTAGCGTTGGTGTTTCTACATTTTGTGGTGGTTCTGCGAGGCCGTTGGTTTTTGCAAAGGCCGCCGCGAAACAGAGTGGAGAGAGTATTGACGATCGATCAGCTCCAATTGAGAACTCCATGGACGATTCGATTGATCAGCTCGTAAGTCTGACACTACACTTGCTATTAGAGTTCACTCGTAGAAACAAAAGAAGTTTCTGATTGGTGTTTCGATGTGGTAGGCTGATGATGAAGAGCTTGTGCATTTTGATGAGCGTGATTTTGCAGGCACAGCGTGTGTTCCAGTCTATGTTATGCTTCCAGTAAGTCGTCTTAAAGGTTTAGCTTTTCAAAAGAGATATGTGATTTGGCTTAGTCGAGTGTTGAATGATGTTATTGTAGTTGGGAGTGATTGATATGAACTCGCAAGTGGTTGAACCGGAAGAGCTTTCGGATCAGTTAAAAACCCTAAAGTCGGTTAATGTTGATGGTGTTATGGTTGACTGCTGGTGGGGAATTGTGGAGTCTCATACCCCACAGGTTTATAATTGGAGTGGCTACAAGAAACTCTTTCACATGATACGCCAGCTTGGACTTAAGATACAGGTAGTCTTCATACATACAAGTATCTTTTCATCATTTTTCTCTCTAAGTATTTGCATACACCATACACTGCCTTTGTCTTTGGTGTGTGAGCCTCAATTTTCAGTTTAGGGAAATGATTTGTACACTTGAGATGACCTGTTTTCATATTCTTCACTTCAGGTTGTTATGTCGTTCCACGAGTGTGGAGGCAATGTTGGAGATGATGTGCATATTCAGCTCCCCGAGTGGGTGAGAGAAATTGGTCAAAGCAATCCTGACATATACTTCACTGACAGAGAAGGCATGCGTAACTCCGAATGCCTTACTTGGGGAATTGACAAGCAACGGGTTTTAAGAGGAAGGACTGCCCTCGAGGTATGGCTTCCTACTCTTATCCTCAAAGAATCTGTAACAAGTTATTATCATACCAAGATTAGGATTTTATTAGTTTAACCATATGAAAATGACTTTGTCATGAAGAATCCTTCTCTATGTTGTTGTAGGTTTACTTTGATTACATGAGAAGCTTTCGTGTGGAGTTTGATGAATTCTTTGAGGAGAATATCATCACTGAAATTGAAGTTGGACTAGGTCCATGTGGGGAGCTCAGGTATCCTTCATACCCTGCACAACATGGGTGGAAATATCCTGGTATTGGTGAATTCCAGGTAATGAAGCATATAAAAATCTACATTCTATCTTCCATTGCTATTCAGATCAGTACTTTATTAGTCTATTCACTGATTTGTCATCTCTACCATGCGTGTTGCCTACTGTCTGAGCAGTGTTATGATAAATATTTGATGAAGAGCTTAAAGGAGGCTGCAGAGGTAAGAGGGCACAGCTTTTGGGCCAAAGGACCTGATAACACAGAGTCTTATAATTCAACACCACACGGAACTGGATTCTTTCGCGATGGAGGTGACTATGACAGCTACTACGGCAGATTCTTTCTTAATTGGTACTCAAGGGTTCTGATTGACCACGGTGATCGTGTTCTTGCAATGGCAAATTTGGCTTTTGAAGGAAATTGCATCGCTGCAAAGGTGAACAAATTAGCTCTATTGTTAAAGCTAGTGAAGTAACCATATGTTTTTTTTTTCCGGCTTGTCTGAATAAAATCGTTTTGCATTTCATTTCTGGAGACTAGCTCTCAGGTATACACTGGTGGTATAAAACAGCTAGTCATGCTGCTGAACTCACTGCTGGCTTCTACAACCCCTCAAACCGTGATGGCTACGGTCCGATAGCAGCAATGTTCAAGAAACATGATGCTGCTCTCAACTTCACATGCGTGGAGTTACGAACACTTGCACAACATGAGGATTTTCCAGAGGCACTGGCTGACCCAGAAGGTCTAGTTTGGCAGGTAAAACTTACAGTAATGATTGTCTTTAACTGGTTAGGAGAAAAGCTTAAGCTTTTGCTTTCATGTGAATCTTTTCAGGTGCTCAATGCTGCTTGGGATGCTAATATACCTGTTGCTAGTGAGAATGCTCTTCCTTGTTATGACAGAGAAGGTTACAACAAGATTCTAGAAAACGCAAAGCCCCTTAACGATCCTGATGGTCGCCACCTATCTTGTTTCACTTACCTGAGGCTCAATCCAACTCTGCTGGAGTCTCAAAACTTTATAGAGTTCGAGAGATTCGTCAAACGAATGCATGGTATAGCTTTCGTTTTATATTCTCATACTGGCACTTACTGTCTCCTCAAGGTTTTATCACGTATTGTTACTGTCACTTGCAGGTGAAGCTGTTCCGGATCTTGGTTTGGCTCCAAGGACCCAAGATACCAAACTCGACTGAAGATATATACACAGAGTGAAGCTGTTGGATGGAGTCAACCAAGTTTGTAGTTGTAGCCATAAATAAGTGAGCTTGTAAAATGAATATTGTATACAAAAATACAAATGTTATATGTCCATTGAGATTTCGCAAGAAAAATTTCTAGAGAGCAACAGAACAGGCTAATTCACAAAAGGGGCTGCAACATCTTCACATCACGTCTCAGATATTCCCAATTCAATGAAGAAATTCTCAATCTCTCAATAATGAATTTCTATCTACTTTGTTTTTCTGATTCTATATCCTACATTCTACATGTACACCTATAAGATATAGGCTATAATAAGATTCATGTTCTTAACTACACAACAAAGCTGAAGATTCCTCTTTCTTGAAGATCATATGTCCACTATCATCATCCATAGGAAAATGGCGATCTACGAGTTGATTCCATATTCTTCTCATTCCCCTGAAGGACCACGGGGATGGGGATCCTTCGACGACTGATCTTGCAGAGCTTTCTCCTTCTTCCGTATCTTGGAATGTTCCATATGACGGTGATGGAGACATGGGAATGTTTAGAGAAGCCGCCTTCATTATAGCCGCTCTGTATTCTTCGTCATGGTCCTCAACAATCGATTTCTGGCGCACGATTTTCTGTTCCACTGGAATCTTCATAACTTGATCCTCTTCTAGCATCAACTTGAGTGAAAAAAACACACAGAAAATGCTTTATGTTAAAAGACTTAGTCAAAGGCTGAAGCGGTCACAAGAAGCAAACATTTCAGAGGTACTCACATCGAAAGCTCTCTGCGATTCCCTTTCAATCCAGATGATAGCGTGATCCGCTGTTGCATTACAGGAGAGAACTATATGCTCAAATCTCCCATCAACTGGAACAGCTGTTCTCACAATAGGAGGATATCTTCCTAGTCTGCACCAAGAGCATACAGTTTTCATTCTGCAACCCCATCTTTGAGTTGAAGGAACAATTTCAAAGCACATGAATATGAAGCATAAATACCTCAAGGGCTTGCGCACAACGATGTGATATAACCTACCAGGAGCATATAGACGCCTTGCATCTTTAAGCTTTTTCTCCTCAAATGTGAATGTATCTTTCAAACATGTGAGACACAAAAGGCATGGCAAGCTGATGGTTTAAGATGTAAACAGAACAATCAGATTCTTGTTTCTTTTTTTTTTTTGTCTTCTTTCTAAACTTGAGGCTAATAACTCAATAACTAGTTTAGAAACCAATATAGTTTCCTTACCAGATGATTGACTTGAAGACATCCTCCAGAGCTGTGGTAGTCCGAGGTAAGAAATCATCCTGGTTTATTAAAGGGGAGACACGTAAAAAATGAATTAGAAGAGGCATACCTAAGGGGGTCAGTGGAGGACAAGTTATATATTCATCTTACCTGTAGAACAATAGAGTTGATGACATCTGCATATGTCACTGCCAGATGGAGAGACATACACCTTGGAGGAGCAATAGCAAAGCATTTTATCCTTTTTCTCTCTATGTTCCCTAACCTACTCCTGTTCTGAACCAGAAACAAGACGAGCAAAGAAACAACCCCTGCACCTAGCGAATGCCCAACAAAGGTCAAGGAATAAAGCGGGTTTTCCTCGAGTAACTTATTTAAAACCTCATGCTCCTCCTCAAAAACCCACATGGCCGCCTTTAACAACCCGTTGTGTACATAACCTCCATCAAACTTAGTCTGGCCAAGTTTGTTATCAAGAAGAACAGCGTAATCACTCTCCTTAGCCAAGTTAAGTCCCCTTATAGCCAACACTACATCGCCATTTTCGTGATCCAAGTAGATCATGTAAGGGGTCACACGACCTTGAGTCTGGTCATAGTCTTTCTTGAGGATAACCTGATGTGGGTCAATCCCGTAACCACCAGGAGGTGCCCACATAGGGTCATGGAGATCCTCCTCATAGACAGCTAAGATCAAGCGGCAGAGCCTAGGGATGGGCTCGAACTCATGAGAAGTGGCTAAACCCCAGTTCTGGCTCTCATGACCAGCTGAGTAGAGACACTTCTTCCACAACCAGTGGGCACAACCCAAGCAGTATACACATTCAAGTACGGGAACACAACACAGTATCGACATGAGAACCTATGAAGCAATCAAGCATTATATATTGCCCAGAAGAAGTCAGATATTGTCGAAGATGAGCGAAAGGAACAAGAGAGAATAATCGGTTGAATCGGGAGAACTCTCTGGCAATGGGGATCGGGTTTCCCAACAGAACACACTGTCCCCAGATTTGATCAGTGTTGCTCAATGGACTCTAAAGAACAGAGACAGAGTCATAAGCTGGTCGGATCAGGCTAAATTCCAGGATGTTTTGCCCGAAACGATCACTAATAATAATAACTGGGAAAATGGCTCAAGCGACTGATTTCAATCCCTTCTTCTTTTGGCGCTCTGAAGATGAAGACAGATCAAAGTAATAAAGCACGAATGAGAGAGAGAGAGAGAAGACAAGTGTGATCAAGGAAAAAGTCAAGTCAAACTCAGTTCATGGTCGTTGTGACCGAAGCCATGAAAAGAGTCTGTAAGAATCTACTCACCATAGATGCCCGGAAGATACCATAAGCATCATCATTTGTCGCCAACAGCGAAGAATTTGGAACTTAGAAAAAGAAAAGAAAAGAAAAGACGTGCGATTTCGTCTTCCTAAAGCTGACGAGGACTTTTATTAAATATCCATGGGTCGGATCGGGTTGGATCGGGTCTGATCTACCAGTCTATCAGCGTATATTGGGTCCCCCTCTCAAGGCTATTGAAAGGTAGTTGGGCCTAAAGCTTTCGGGCCCATTAAATTTGTCCTTTTCGTAACTTTCTGTCCACGCTCATGGGACATGATTAACACGTTGGTTTTACATTATCGCAACACCAGTGGTCATCCATAGAATGTACAATATACCAAAGGGTACACGATTATTACCTCCTTACTTAGCTTAACTAACATCACCAATCCAAATCCATAGGTTGTTGGTGACGACTGATTGACTTTTCAGGCCAACCTGTTTTTCAACGTTCAACGACGTCCCCATGAACAGTGAATCAGGTAACTCAGAGATCCTATTACTTTACTCGATCGCCAGATAAATGGACTGAGAATTTAGGCATCTTTTTTTGTTTTCATTTCCTACGATTTCATATGGTTTGCAGTTGTGGAGTTCCTACGGAATGTGCCCTTGTTGCATCGGTTAACTACTTCTTCTCTGAATAAAATCGCGGGAGTCGTTGTGTTCAAGCGTTACGGTCAGTGATAAGTCAATTCCATTGGGAACTTCGTTATGTTGTTGAGAGTGTAAAGCAGTGATTATGGTTTTCGGAAATTTTGATCAGACAGAGGGGATTATGTAGTTCGTAGAGATGAGGATGTTAAAGGAGTTTACTTTCTCTTGGAAGGACAGGTTGGTTACTTACTTCTGTCTTGTAGTAATAACAAGATAGTCAAAGACTATTGCAACGTGGTCATTCGAATATTTCTTGTGTCTTTTGTTTTCAGGCTCAGGTTCTGGGATCTCTCCGAGACGAAAGCTGTTCAGATTTCCTCTTGAAACGATTTGATTTCTTCGGCCGTGGTGAGAGGATGGTTCTTTTCAATACTGGCCATTCTTCACTTTCACTCCCTTTAATTACTGATGCTCATTGAATTAGCTTTTTTTTCCACTTATTCCTCCTTCATTACACAGGTATTTTTGGGAATGTTTACCCAGCAGATGTTGTTGCTGTGTCAGAGGTATTTCTTGAAAATAATCTCTTTCTTTATACTTATAATTCAATACTCCCTTCGTTTCCTTGAGCTCATGCTATGTTAACGGGTCGTCATAGCTTTACTCACTACTGTTTTCATGCCTCTTCTTTGCAGCTTACCTGCTTACTCTTGATGTCTCATCACTGTGCTTTGCTTGAGACAACGCCAATCTGGGATTCAGATAAAGAACTTGAGACACCTTGTCTTGTGGAACGCATTTTGTCTCTGGATCCATTAGATGTACGAATTCTCCCCCCCCCCACAAATTGCCCTTCTCTTTTACCATTCTCTGGAATCAATCATCGTTTTGTTACTTTTCTACGTATTTATGTTACATTAGTTTTGTGTGTGCTTCTTCCTTGTAGTTGAATGTTTTTCGGGGGTTCACTCTACCCGATGCTCCAACCTTTGGAAAGGTTTTTGGAGGGCAATTAGTTGGGCAGGTATACATTTTTCTCGTGTAAGGCTACATCATCTATGCATTTATTCTGGTTCGTTTAGTAATCACTATGACACACACTGCCTCCACTTCGCAGGCACTTGCCGCAGCAACAAAAACTGTTGAGTTTACGAAGATAGTCCATAATTTACACTCCTATTTCCTTCTTGTTGGGGATATAAATAGTAAGGACATGAACTTAATGTGCTTCTGCTAGCAAGCAATTGCTTAAACCTCCTTACAACTGAAAACCGTTCCTGCTGTTTGCTCCGTATTTCTCTCGGTTCTGGGCTCCACGCATCTTTCACTCTTAGAAAATTATTATAGTTTGTTAACTCGTGCAGTTCCCATCATATATGAAGTTAACCGCTTACGTGATGGCAACAACTTTGCCACCCGAAGAGTAGATGCAAGACAAAAAGGAAAAACCATTTTCACCTTGTTCGCGTCATTTCAGGTCTCATGTTACCTTCCTGAAACATTTCAATATTCATCTCTATGCTTCTCTAACTATAGGTCATCATCAGATAATAGCTTTTCACGCTTTATAAAAACAAAGATAACACCTTGTGACTTCTTCTTTTCCACTGGTTTTACAGAGAGAGCAGCAAGGTTTTGATCACCAGGAGTCGAACATGCCGCATATGCCACCTCCTGAAACGGTAAACCATTTCTTCTTACTTTGAGGCTTTTATCGAATGGCCATGATTGTCATTTTCATCGCTATCTACTGCAGCTTGTAACAAGGGAAGATATGCTTGAACGGCGTATAACTGACCCTCTGCTACCTAGGTGTGTGGAAGTACTGTACCAGACCAATTATTCCAAGAGCTCAGAGTGAATCACTTTACAATTGTTTTTCATTTACAGGGCCTACCGAAACAAAGTTGCAACTGAAAAAATTCCCATATGGCCTATAGATATTCGATTTTGTGAGCCAAATTATTCTACAGAACAGACAAAGTCTCGTCCAAGGTCAACATAGTTTGTCTAAATCCTGATAAATCAACTATATTGTGTACTACAATGGGGCGGAATACTAAATGTTTATGTGCTTACTTAAAAAAACTGACAACTTCTCTAGTCATCTTGCAGATTGAATTATTGGTTTAGGGCAAGGGGAAAACTTTCTGATGACCAAGCTTTACACCGGTGAGCAACTCTACTTCGGTTGTATAAAACTGATGAAAATTGGTACTTATTCATATGGTCTAGAAGATTTAAATGTAGTGCCCACATTTTAACATTCTAAGCAGTTAACCCATGAACGTTATCTTAGTATCACCAATTGATAGATCTCATCTTAGGCCATCGACAACTTGGGGGTTGGTTTGGACATATATCTACTGCATTTTTTTTTTCCGGAAATCTGTTGATTATAGAAACTAACTGTACTGTGCATACCTTTGTTACAAAACAGATGTGTGGTTGCATTTGCTTCAGATTTGATATTCGCATGTATTGGTTTAAACCCTCACCGTAGAAGGGGCATGAGTACCGCTGCTCTTAGCCTGGACCATTCGTAAGCTTGTTTCTTTTCTTTTAGCCAAGTGTGTGCTTTGCGTTATTCTCTACAAACCACGTAGTACATATATATATAACTCTGTAAATTCTATATTTTTACAATTTAAGGAAACAATGCCTCAAGCGATTGATTGTTTCTTACCTTTGCAGGATGTGGTTCCACCGACCTCTAAGAGCTGATGACTGGCTGCTCTTTGTGGTAAGAAACGTTCGCCTTCTTTTTCTTTAGAATACGAACTAAAATTTTCTGAAGAAGGAATAGCTATAGCTGATAGAAATCCAAATGCTTGTTTTTGTAAACTGAGAGCATGATTATCCATAGAACCTCAAAACAGATTTTTTAATAATTGTTATATTATTATTTTAATATTTTTTTGTGATTTAGTTAAATTAAGAAAATTGAACCAATAACAAGAAAGTAAAAGTAATGATTTTTAGAGATGGGGTTCTAAGGACTTGACTGGTTTAACCGCAGCGGCTGCGGTTGCGGGAATTTGCGGAAATGGACGGTTACTGTTTTAAGCGTTATTAAGCGATTCATACGACTGGTACTGCGGTTAAAAAC